>CALYOO010000350.1:0-37613 GCA_945261195.1 Cryptosula pallasiana
TCACGATTATGCAAACCTGGTTTTAAGTGGTTACTGTATTTTTTATCTATTAGAACCATCCAGCGGTAATAGCTTTCTCAGATCAACTACGACCAAGTTACACTTGTCGTTTCATTTATGATTAGTAGTAGGCTCTCATGAGAGTAGCTTCTTCGCGCAAAAATCCCTTCATGATTCATCAGGACATCCTAATTTGGTGCAACTTTAGTTATCTAAGAGCTAGTGTTTTCAAACAGATGGCATCTACTTCCACATTAGCTTCTGGAGGAGCAACATCTACTTCTACTACAACTACAAGGAGTGATTTCAGCATTCAGGGTAAAAAATAATAAACAATTATTTAACATTAGTTTAAAACTCACCCATATGCGTTCTAAAAAGATATGCTCATAAACATATCTGGTTTGGTCTCAGAAATACATAGTTTTTAGTTGTTGACAAAATCACCTTCTGGACGAAGAGGTAACATCCAAGCTCCAAATACTTATTATATCCTGTATATACTTGTGATGTTTAGCTTTAATAAAATACATTCATTTGTTTTATCGTTGCAATCGTTAGATATCTTATGATCAAAAATCATCCAATCCTCATCTATCCAAAGATTGCTAAGGTTTCAATACTACGTATGTTTTAAAACTATTTGTTTATAGTCTGATAATAAATATTATTTATGTACTCATATATCACAAATCTAAACTTTACTAACACGGTTTATTGCCGTTATTTATTCTTGGTTCTCAGTGAGAATTAGCTTCTTCTTCTTCTTCAGCAGGAATTGTTTTATTCTCAAACTACTATACATGGCATCCACCTGAACAAAAACAAAAACCATTATTTATAACATAAGTGTTTATAAACATATTATTTGTAAAGTATTAAAATATACATAAAAAACTCAAATTCTGATCTTCTTTTTTTTTATTTTGCTTTCTATCAACATTTTTTCTACTTTAGATTATCACTTACTGAAGATGAGAAGAGAAGTTTTAATTTTCAACAAACATTCCTCTTTGAGAAATACATGACAATATACTACTTGTTGTTTTGTATACTGTTAAAAAAACTGTCATTGTACAGAAATCATGTGTCGTGCATTGAACAACAAATATGCAGCGAACACCATCTAAAATGAAAAGAGAGATGATAAAACTGATAACACTGGGATTCCTATCCGATGGAAAGACGACGTTCTACTGAAAAAATAAAACCCAATGTTTTTGCAAAGCTTTGTTTCGAATCATTAATACAATGATTCGTATTGTTGCAACTTATCAAAACAACCACTGAAGTCTAGTGTCATAAAAATTACAACGAACAATTTCGGAGCTTTCCCCAAAAGACTTTACAAGTTTATTTACGACGAGCTTTTTTTTGTAACGAGAAACTTTGATGCTCGATGAGAATTATGGAATAAAGTCATTTTTTACAAACTAAAGTTGTTTAGGTAGACAACCGGTGAACACATGGCAATGGCAGGATTTTACCATCTAGGAAAAGACAATAGTGTTCAGTGGTCGTTATGTAGACGGCTATTACTAAAATAGAAGAGTGAAAATAAACATCCAACAATAGAGCGTACAATAAATTTTCCGATTTTTCTGTTTTCTTAGAGGACTCTCCACCCACAATCGTGTACAGTGATAAAAAGTTAACTAAGGGAGAAAAAAAAAATATCTCCATTGTCAAAAGCTATGCTATCAACAAACCGTTATTTTTAAAAAATGCCAAAATGGGATTGTTGGTGCATGATGAATGGATAGATGTTTTTTTAATGTTCCTCTGATGATTTAAAGACTCCCTTCATGTTGAAAAATGTACGCTCTCTATTAAATCCCTTTCTACTAACTACATCTCCGAGCAATCCACCTTACCAGCATTTCAGCATTCAGTCATGATAATGATGATAGCCCAAACGGATCAAAAATCAATCATTAATAAAAAAAAATGAACAGATATTCATAAAAGAAGCGAGACAAAAAACTTTGCATCATTCATCACTAAGCTGCAAACGAGATATGAGTGGAAAAAGTTGAAACTTCAAGTCAATCGCTACATTGGCTGATTTTGTTCTCAAATTCATAAAGACCCACTTTGAGCACATTCGCTTTGGATCCTTCGGATCCTCGTTTTATTCAACTCATTACTAAAAAAGTATTGCACTTTGCGTTAGGACTCAATTTAGCTCGAAAGCCACAACAAAGTAGATTTTTTCGATGTAATGGTATTTCAAAAGCAAATCCTTTTGAATGCTTAAACTGCTATAGGAAATTTAATCCAAAGGTCTGTTTTCCAGAAAGATTTTGTTGCTCTAAAGAGAGCGATCAAACTGATTGATATAAAAAAATGTTTGGAAGATGCTGAGCTTGGTGATTTGGTAGATATTTTAATCTTAAAAGAATTATGTGCATTTTAGTGGACATGTTTACATATTCCTTTGTTTCAGATATGGGTGGAGCCGGACATGAATTTCGCGAATCATTTTGATGGAATTGTCCCACATCTAAAAATAAAACTGAGTGAGATGAATGAGGCAATAGTCGTTTACGTATAATTGACACGCTTCTCAACAATTAAAACCATTTAATTGTCAATAGTGAAAGCAAAGGTACTTTGGAGATGAGTTGCACAATCGTGTTGCTATTGACAGTTTTATTTCTAAATGTTGATGGAAACTTCTACTCCCACAATATCGATGGTTGTATTGATAGAGTTATGCCAAGTGATGTTTCATTTTTTGAACTTTTTGAAAGGAGTATACAACATACCAATGCAAATGATAATTACTGTTTAGAGAATCAACACCTCTGAAATTTCGGATTGCACATATTTCATCCTTCAAAACCCTTTTTGGATATTCAAAAATCACAAGTCTACAAATGAATCATCCTGTAATTTTCCAACAAAATACACTTCAATTGAAAAAGAATGTATGATGGGAGTTAAAAATGATGCGGAAGGTCTTACCAAAAATTCAAAACTCTGTTGGAATGGAGAATTATGCGCATTTGACTACAAAGCCTCGTGTCTGGTCTGTCCATTTTCACAAACTTTTGAGACACCTGACTTTGCATGCACAATGTGTGATCACTCGATAAGCATCAAAACAACTACTGCCACAACCACTGATAGGTTTTGCCAAGGTCGGCCAGCGTACATGCTTTACCTGTGGGGGTTAAGGCGGACTCCTCCGCTTTTTGCGCGCTGACAGGCCTTGCAACTCCGTACGAGGCGCGTGACATCAGCATATACTCTCGGCCAGTACCAGGTGAGTAGTAGTCTCCGTTGGGTACGAGTGTGATTCCCTGGTGTGCCAGTTCATGAATTTGCCACATGATGGCTCCTCGTAGTCCCAGAAGGCAGAGGGCACACCACTGAGACTTCTTTTTGACCGCTACTTGGATCTCCAGTACACCGTTAGGCCTGATCCTCATGGCCGACTGTCGGCGGGCTAGGGTCCGTAACTCACCACTTCCAAGTTCCGGTTGTTCTTGCATCAGGGAGTGATTCCCTAAGACCGCTGCATACATGACAGCTACCTCGTTTTGGCTCTCCTACTGTGCTTTAACCAATGTTGCGTCTGGGGTGGCTGTACCTTGGTGATCTATAGCTGAGACAACATCGCCGGGGGGAAAGGTTGTTCTCTCCCGGTGGGGAGTCAGTTCTTCTGCTACCTCAACCTTAGTGGGACCACCGACCCTCTCCTGTATGTGTTGGCACTGATGGCAGGTGTTCGGGCAGCGTCTGCTCAGCCCGTCGGAATTACCATGGTGCAAGCCCTTTCGATGTTCAATCAAATACTGGAATTCGGAGAGAATTTCCAGCCATCTGGCCACCCGACTCGTCGGTTCTCTCTTCCGGCAAAGCCATAGCAGCGAAGCATGGTCTGTCCTTAGCTTGAATCTCTGCCCGTATAGGTACGGCTGAAAATGCCGTGCAGCCTTCACTACTGCCAGGAGCTCCTTCCTGGTGACACAGTAGTTGCGCTCTGCCGAGCCCAGCGTTTTGCTGTAATAAGAGATCATCCTCTCACGACCATTTTGGATCTGAGACAGGACGGCCCCCAGGCTGTCATTGCTAGCGTCGGTGTCCATTATGTAAGACCTTTGGGGTTCAGGGTAGCCTAGGATGGGAGCTGTAATGAGGCTCTTCTTTAAGTGAGCGAACGCCTGTTCCTGCTCTGGACCCCACTCCCATGAGGTGTTCTTCCCTGCGAGTCTGGTGAGGGGTTTGGCCACCGTTGCAAAATCTGGTAGATACTGGCGATAGTACCCTACCGTTCTTAAGAATGCTTGGAGACCTTTCAGATCTCAAGGGGAGCTCCAGTTGGCGACAGCAGCAACTTTATCAGGGTCGGTAGCGACCCTTTGCTCACTGACTATGTGTCCTAAGTAACAGACTTGTTTCTGTAGTAAGTCACATTTGTCTGGTTTCAGTTTTAGTCCCGCCTGCCGTAGTCTGTGAAGGACTTCGGCCAACCGCTCTAGGTGGGTGGCAAAGTCTGGGGAGATGACGATGATGTCATCTAGATAAAGGAGCAAGGTTTTCCAGTGCAATCCGCAAAGGGCCTTCACCATTAGCCTTTGGAAGGTAGCTGGCGCCAAGGTGAGGCCGAACGGCAACACCTTCCATTTGTAGTGCCCTGCTCGAGTAGAGGATGCTGACTTCTCACTGGCGTCTTTGTCTAGGGGTACCTGCCAGTAACCACTTTTTGAGATCTAGTGTGCTGAAGTATATACTCCCAGCTAGGGCATAAAGGCTTTTGTCTATCCGGGGCAAGGGGTGAGCATCTAGTTGGGTTATCGAGTTGAGCCAGCGGTAGTTGATGCAAAAGCGCAATGACCCATCTTTCTTTTTGACAAGGACCATGGGAGAACTCCCTCCTCCAGTGGTGGGCTCTATCAGGCCCTTGCTCAGTAGGTGGGTGACTTGTTTTTCCGCCTCTTCTTCTTTTTGGGGTCCAAGCTGGTGGGGGAGGGGGGGGGTTGACGGATAGGTTTGGCACCTGGTGGAAGGGGAATACTGTGTTCAGCCAAATTGGTGCGCCTATGTCATGATCTCCAGCACTAAAGGTCGTACCATATCGTTCTAGCAACTGGGCGAGGTGCCTGTCCTCTTGGTTGCTTTTGCAATTCCTCAGAGCTCTTTTTTACAGGTCCTCCAGATGGAGGGGCACTGTTGGTACCGAGTCCAGGGTTGCAGGGTTCTCCGTGTCCATTTGTTGGAGGGAGTCCAGAGTGGGACAGTGTGCCGGGTCCAGGAGCGTATATCGCCCAATAGTCTGTCCGCTTTTTAACTCCAACGGTTGATGGGTTGCGTTCATGCACCGCACAATTATTCGCCCCTGTCCATCTGGATGGTTGATGCTGGTAGCCATGGGGGGAGTATCTGGATATCCTTCCACCATACCCAGGGGTCCATGATTCTTGGAGTTTACTCGTCCAACCAGTGTTGCTTCTAAACACGGAGGAATAGTGACGGCTCGTACTACTTGCACATTATTGACCAGTAATCTACCCTGCTGGTCCGTGCACTGCAAAGGGTGGCCGTTCACCGTTATCCTCGCCTCCTCAGGGTGAAACTGACACCGTTGAAAGAGACAGAATGGTTTGCGTAGTATGGCGTCTCTGCTCATTCGTCCCACCGTGAAGGTAATGTCCATTTTGATCTCCCTCAGGCAGACGGGGACCGTCACGGTGCCTAAGTAGGGCACTTTTGAACCATCCGTCATTATCCCGTTCGGGGGACATGCCCGTAGGGTACTCTTGACGGCGGGGGACAGAGTTTGGAAGACCTGTTGTGATAAGAGGTTGAGCGTACAGTCAGCGTCCACCAGCACAGAAATTGGATGGCCTTCTATTCGTCTTGGAAGAAAGTAGGGTACTGTTGGTGGCCGACTGGCGGGGGCCCTCCTTGGGGATCCAGGTTTCTTTGAAACCGGGGATGTTTGTGCACGATACCCGTGAGATTTGTTCCGTGGAGCCGGGGGTCGGTCCTTCGATAATGTAGAGTGGGTTTGCTTCCATGGTACGGGGTTATGCCGTTCCACTCGTTTGAGAAGTTCCTCATTGTGGCGAGTCGGTAGCAGCGGCTCGATGGCCCTTGGCTCTGAGAGAATGCTTGTTCCATCCCTGGGTCTCTTCATAGAGGGTTTATAGTTGGAGGGCAGCCGCCTCTCTTCAGCAGAAGTTCTCCCCTCTCTCCCTCGTGGAGGCGTTGGGATCGGGACCCGCTTCTTTTGCAGTGGTGTAAGAGGGGTTCTCCGTCAGCTCTACTTGTGCTGGGTGAACACTATCATTCAATGGCCGCCCGTGTTTGTCCGTACAAGGTAGCACATGTCCATCAATGATGACATTGGAGTCTGGAAAGCACAGGGCACCCTCGTGTAGGGTGAGGAACGGCATGCCAATAATATCATCTTCATTAATGTCACTAATGACAAAGTTAGCACTCGTCCTCATTCCACAAAGCTACAAGTTCACTTGCAGTGTACCGTAAAAGGGGATCCTTGACCCGTCAGCCATAAGTCCATGTGCATCGCTATGCTGTAATGTGTCTTTTACCGGCTGTGGCAGTTGCTGGTACAAGTGTTTTGACAGCAAGTTGGTTGTGCAGCCTGTGTCGATTAACAAGATTGATGGTTGACTGGCCACTCTTCCAGCCAGGAAGTAACTGGCCTGATAGGGTCGCTCTAATGGTGGGACTGTTGTTTGCACTCTCCTCGGAAGTCGTCCACTCGTCTCTAGAGTTACAGGACAAGGTAGGGGTCCGGGAGTTGGCTGGCTTTTCCCGTTGTAGTCAGCTACCAATGTAGGTGGTGTTTCCAACAATGGAAGGGAACTGCTTGCCTGGTTGCGGTCAACAACCGTAGCTCTTCAGTCAGAAGCTTCAGGCGGTCCATAACTGTTGACATGGGATCCGGGTTTGCAGGTGTGGGAGCGTGGTGTGGCTGCTGTGCTGGAGTAGCGGTGCAGACATGTGGGGATGGGCTCTGTGCAATGGTCCACTCCATTTGCTCTTCTTCCTCGTTGGTATCCTCTTCTACCATCCGTAAATGAGCTTGGCGCTCTTCAAATGGTGTCTTTATCTGCATGCACTCGTTGCCATGCCTGATTGCTTCAGCTATGTCAACGGGATGCATGGCCAACAAGTGTCTCTGCAGGTAAGCGTTTCCAACTGTGGTGCTGAAGATATCCAGCATCATCCTCTGCATGGGTCGGTGAGGCAAGTCAGCATACACAACGCGCACTAGTCGCTCCACTTCACTTGCATGCTCTTGGAACGACGTCTTGTGTTGGCGGCGTAGGCTGGTCAGCCGGGACATAGCTTCCCTCGGTGTTAGCCCAAAACGTGCTCGTAATGCAGTAAATATACCCTGCAGAAGTGAAGGCTTTCCACAGTCGAATGCGTTACCTTTTAATGCATCTCTCAAGTACAACATGGCCCTATTCCCTGGCCAATCATTCATCTCTGCTACTTCTATGAATCTAGTGGTAAAGTATTCAACGTCTCCTTCACCGTCAAACTTTGGAGCCTTCAAAGTAGCTGGTGCATTGCCTGGGTTGGGCCTCATCATAGCCATCAAGGCCTTGGTCAATCTGTCAATTGCTGTAGCTTTTTGGTTGGCAGCGGGTGCTATACCGGCGCTGCGTACTCTCTGGGTGGCCATCCTTTGCAGATAGAGGAGTGATCTCAACTCAGGCCTATGAAATAATCAGTACAACTGGATCCGGGCTGGTATGGGTGAGATCCGGGCTGGTATCAGTGTTTCTAGTGGCTTTAGCAGATCTAGGGGTTGGTTCAATGGATACTGTGGCAGTATGTGGCATTCCGTCGCTTGTAACAACCGTTACGAAACTTCTTGTACTGCTATAGGGCAGAGCAAGTTGTACGAGCCTACATGCAGTAGTGTAGGGACACTGTGAATGGATACAGTGCCAGGGTCACTGTTATCAGCTGAGTAGCACTCCAAGCTGAATAGCCTTTGGTAGCTGAGTATGTATAGCTGATACACGACTCTTTCTTCTTTCTGCACAATGCCGTTATCTCTATGCTCAGGGCGGAGCAAACTCTACGAGCCTGTAGAAGATACAGTAGCGTCTGTACTGGACTACTGCGAACGGAGCAAGCTCTACGGTTGATGCAGACAGCCTTTAGTAGTTGATACTGTGCCGGGATAGCTGCTGCAGGGCGGAGGGCCTCAACGAGCCTGCAGAGAAATCCAGTAGTTTCTTGTATTAATTTCTTCTTCAGATCTACTACTTCGGAAGACCAATTTCGTCTCCTATCTCCAGATCTACACCCGGTAGATCACTTCTTCTTTGGTGGTAACTGGCCTGCAGTGCATTCGCAGGGCCAGAGGGTAGCGTGAAAGAGCACAGCGTGGGAAGGTACCGTTTATCCCACTGCTGCCACCAGTGTAATGGATTCCGGTCTGTTACCACGGATATCCACTAGTCTCGAGCATTGTACCTCTCTCCAGAGGGGACACTATGCTGAATGAAAGTGACAACTGTGCAGGGTAACAGAATTACCCGGTAAAGCAATAGCCCATAGCTCAAACAAACAGTACAGCATAGTGCTTGTATAAATGGCTATATTCTCTATGATAGTCTTGAGGGTAATTATTCCTCTAGGGTTGGAAACATGAGAATGAATGCAGACAGTAAGACAGTGTGCTCTCCTTTTATAGGAGAGCTAACAAGTACAAAACATATAGCAATCATAGCACAGGAAACAGATTAGCCAATACAATTGATTATACAAATAAGTAGCCAATCAACAATACAATACGGTTAAATAAGGGAGGTGCCAAGTGGCTAAGGGCGGAGTCCTTATTTCTCATTGTCCAATCAGTAGTCCTGCAAGGCTCCCAGGCTGTATATAGAGTAAGGTCCATGAAGTTGGCAATCTAAGGGTAGGTACTTCCTGTTCCTGACCTTGACTGCGCTCCTGCATACTTTTGAAGATCCTCATCTATGGCGGCCATCTTGTGCCGGCCCGGTACAGCTATACCGGGTTGGTAGGGGTCACTACCGACTCTGCAGGGGTCACTACCGGCCCTGTTCACCATGCCACCGGCACAGTAGGACTTTCCACCCAAACAGCTGTTAACCGAACGCTGTGGGTCAAAGTCTAGCGCATTGTCCCGCAATGGTCTAGAGTAAATGACCTGTGCATCAGAATCTACCACAATGTTAACAAACATCATCTAAAACCTAACCAATACATTTATGACAGGTCTGTCAAAATACCCAATAAATTTAACAATCAAAAAAGAAATTGGGGGTATGTGGCGGGTGTTTTTTTGACAGAGATCTGTCCCTATATCAGCGCTAGTTTTGGGCAGCAGATGCAGAAAGTCAAGGTTTTTTAGCTTTCAACCTAATTTCTTTACCAAACCCGAACCTACTGAGTTTCCAAAAACTTGGGAGAACACTATGCCATTATTCTCAGAAAATATCATGACAGAGAGAGCAGACCAGTTGGCGGCCCGCATCAACAAAATGAAACATTTCCAGAACTGTAAATGTGTCATAGATTGGCCAGACCTAGTATCCCATTACCGCACAATCTACAGCCCATCTATCAGTCCCCCACAACTTGGGTTCCACAAGAAGCAAGAGACTCAAAAGTAAGTGGCCAAACAAATGAATAAAAGACAGATTTAATTGTCAAGTCGCGCGTACCATCTCCAGCCATGCTCACTCTTTCCCAAGAATAGATGAACAATAAATGGACTGGGCAGGCTGCCAGTAGCCTAATAGTCTACATCTGGACTGCAGGTGCTAGCAAGTGCAACATGAACCTTTTTTGTCATTGCAAAGTTGACTATTACAACCAAATTTAGTTGAGGTGTAAAGCGCTAAAATCGGGAAACGCTGTTTTCTTTATATCTGCAACGTTGCGGGAGCTGGTGTAGAAGATATTTCGTGACTGGCAATAGAGTACTGTCTTGCCAAACCTGAATAATGCAATCCTCATCTAAAAGTATTTTGGTAACCAACTCTAAGAGCCGACTGATACGTCAACAGATGGGCTGACCACTAAAACCACTCAAGCGCAAACACATGCCAACTTACTTGTGTTATTTAAGAAATGTTATAGGCAATAACTGAATATTAACGTACCCCAACAAAGAAAAAATTGATAACACTTGGCCTGCCCCACCTGTCTGAAACAACTTCAAGCTTTACTAGGACTATTTTATTATTATTGAAATTGCTTACTCATTTTTCGCTACAGTACCTAAACTGCTGACCCAACTAATCATCAAAGGCAGCGGATGGATGAGCAATGTCAAACAACAAAGAGATCTTTGAGTGTTTAGACAGGTATTGAGTATGGTTCCCATGCTAAGTGCAAGCCTGAAAAATGCTTTAACTTTGGGAAGCAGCAATGAGCAGTAGTAATATATGAGCAGATCTCCCTACCAAGTGTTTTTTTGTGGGGTCATTATCTGGGGTTATGCAATGAGTTACGGCGTTGGATGAATTCGCCGAGTTTATATTGTATTTTACTTGAGGGGTACTTGAGCGGCATTTGAATGGCATTTAAGTGGCATTCGAGTTTTGATTATTATTTTACCTAATTTGAACTTATATGGTATATAGATTTTGAATGTATGGCATTTAAGTTATGATAATTTTTTACATAATTGTATACATAATTATAACTCATAGGATGTCTAGATTTTGAATGTGAGGCATTTAAGGTTTGATAATTTTTTGTAATTCCGAGTCATACGATATCTTGAGAGAGAGGAGAGAGAGGAAATATATCTACATTGAATAAATACAGTGATTAAAAATGAAAGAATATGTGAATATATACATTTATTGTGTAATAAGTAGGGAAAATCTCATATAATATAGCTAGAGTCAGTAAATACTAAGTTACTGAAGTTTTTAGATATTTCAACTGGCTAAAAAAGTACAGTCACTCGTATAATGCTTAGGATAGGAAGATCTTCACATGTTTTGCAAAACCGAAGATCTTCAAATGTTTTGCAAAACCGGAGCTTTTGGTGAGTTAATCACCTGAGAACCTTTAGACTTTTCTATGAATTATTATATGATTATATAGACTTATTGTATAATAAGTAGGGAAAATCTTTCCATATAATATAGTTAGAGTCGGTAAATAGTAAGTAATACAAAACAGTACAACTTGTAATGTCAATGAATACACAGGCTTTTTTTTATTCATTCATTATCCGCTTGAGACTACCAGTTGTCAGCATTTGATATTGAGTTTACATACATCAACACCAAGTGGTTCATCAAAATCTTGCAATTCGTTTTCTAGGAATTCCTTAAGAACTTCATCCTCATTATTCGTTTTTGTTAGCACCTCATTGGAACTTGTTTGTGTGCAATATTGCTCCCAATCACTAGCGTTGGTTGAAGAAATGAAGACAACATTGTGGTATGGAATAGGATTTCCATTCTTACTCTGTTTTTTTTCCTTTGTAAATCATCACACCAGGTGCACATCTTTTAGCTTCCTCGTTATATCTGATTGGTAGTAAAAGCGTTCTCGTCTCTCTTTTTCCATTCTTTTCAGTGACATAGCGAATGCAATTTACAATGGATTCTTCTCCATTGAATCGGAAAGGAATGAATCTTTCTACAACTTCGATGTAAGCAAAAATGGAACAATCTTTGAAATTACTGAGATAATCGATGTCGTAAGCGAGTTTGAGTTCTTCTTCACTCATTTTTCTCAGTTTTTCAGCTTCAGCAGTAGCTTCCATTGTGGTTAATCGTTTTGTACTGATACGTTTGACATTGTAGTAAGTAGTCTCCGGTTTTTTTGAGTTTTCCATCTCACCCAAGTACAAAATGTTGAAAGGTAATGGGTAGTTATCAACATTGAAGCTTTCAACTACTCTACTTGGACAAACGACTTTCTGAAAATTCGCTCCAGTTGAATTATCAAGATAAGTGAGAATGTAGTAGTTTCCGTATGCACCAGTACTCTGCTCAATAGAAACGATTTGCAAAACTGATGGAACAGGAAGTGATGCTAGTGTAAGAAACCCTCCAATCTTTTTCAAATCACATGTCTTCCATTTTTGGAGAGATTTGGCCATCTGGAGAGCTCTGTCAGCATCAGTGAGCAATTCTTTTTGTTCCATATTGTTTGATGTTGTGGGTAAAACCAGTTTTGGAAGAGCTCGTTTCTTTATCGCTGCTTCTTTTGTGACAGAGTTAGAGTTTTTTCTTTTGGGTGTTTTGAACGTTTTTTGTTTGTTTTCGATTGGCTTTAAATTCGTGTAAGAAGCAGAAAAATCCTCCATAGTGTTCTAAAAAAGAAAGAAATAACATATAATTCAGCTTTTCATGTGGAACTAAAAGATTATTTATTTCATACTTTACATTATAGCTAAACTAATTTTGATCTTTGTTAGGTAGGGAATAATAAGTTTTAAATTTTACCTTTTATAAAGAGAAAGTTTCTAGTAGTTGCAATGGAAAGTGTAGTAGATGTTGCTCCTCTGATCACTGTTGTAGAACTGGATGCTTTCTGTGTGAAAACAGTGGCTCTTAAATAGCTAAAGTTGCACTGGTTGAACTCTATGAATACCAACCTTCTTTATAATATAACTATGATTCAGAATTTTGTCCACGCGAAAACCAATGCTTTCGCGGGAATAAATAATTTATTTTCACGCGAATAGAAACTGTTGCTTTCGCGGGAATACAAATTTTATTTTCACGCGGATACAAACCAATGCTTTCGCGGGAATAAAAACTTTATTTTCACGCGAATGGAAACCGTTGTTTTCGCGGGAATAAATAATTTATTTTCACGCGAATAGAAACTGTTGCTTTCGCGGGAATACAAATTTTATTTTCACGCGGATACAAACCAATGCTTTCGCGGGAATAAATACTTTATTTTCACGCGAATGGAAACGGTTGTTTTCGCGGGAATAAATAATTTATTTTCACGCGAATACAAACTGTTGCTTTCGCGGGAATACAAATTTTATTTTCACGCGGATACAAACCAATGCTTTCGCGGGAATAAAGACTTTATTTTCACGCGAATAGAAACTGTTGCTTTCGCGGGAATACAAATTTTATTTTCACGCGGATACAATCCAACGCTTTCGCGGGAATAAAGACTTTATTTTCACGCGAATGGAAACAGTTGTTTTCGCGGGAATAAATAATTTATTTTCACGCGAATACAAACTGTTGCTTTCGCGGGAATACAAATTTTATTTTCACGCGGATACAAACCAATGCTTTTGCATGAAAGTATTTATTCCCGCGAAAACAACAGTTTCCATTCGTGTGAAAATAAAGTATTTATTCCCGCGAAAGCATTGGTTTGTATCCGCGTGAAAATAAAATTTGTATTCCCGCGAAAGCAACAGTTTCTATTCGCGTGAAAATAAATTATTTATTCCCGCGAAAACAACGGTTTCCATTCGCGTGAAAATAAAGTATTTATTCCCGCGAAAACATTGGTTTGTATCCGCGTGAAAATAAAATTTGTATTCCCGCGAAAGCAACAGTTTGTATTCGCGTAAAAATAAATTATTTATTCCCGCGAAAACAACGGTTTCCATTCGCGTGAAAATAAAGTATTTATTCCCGCGAAAGCATTGGTTTGTATCCGCGTGAAAATAAAATTTGTATTCCCGCGAAAGCAACAGTTTCTATTCGCGTGAAAATAAATTATTTATTCCCGCGAAAACAACTATTTCCATTCGCGTGAAAATAAAGTCTTTATTCCCGCGAAAAACATTGGTTTGTATCCGCGTGAAAATAAAATTTGTATTCCCGCGAAAGCAACAGTTTCTATTCGCGTGAAAATAAATTATTTATTCCCGCGAAAGCAACAGTTTCCATTCACGTGAAAATAAAGTGTTTATTCCCGCGAAAACAATTGTTTCCATTCGCGTGAAAATAAAGTTTTTATTCCCGCGAAAGCATTGGTTTGTATCCGCGTGAAAATAAAATTTGTATTCCAGCGAAAGCAACAGTTTCTATTCGCGTGAAAATAAATTATTTATTCCCGCGAAAGCATTGGTTTTCGCGTGGACAAAATTCTGATTCATAGTTATATTATAAAGAAGGTTGGTATTCATAGAGTTCAACCAGTGCAGCTTTACCTATTTAAGAGCCACTGTTTTCACACAGAAAGCATCCAGTTCTACAACAGTGATTGGAGGAGCAACATCTACTACTACATCCACTGACTATTAAATGTTTTTCTGCGTGAATTTGAAAATTTTCATTGAAGCTAAGTCTTAATTATCCGCCTTAATTATCTCACTTAAGTTTTTGACTACTTAAAAAGTAATGCTTTCACATAATAAATCACTCGTTCTAACAACAGTAACTGAAGCCTCAACATCTACTATATAATATACCAACTGACTACTAGGAGTTTTATTCACAAGGTAAAATTTATTAGCTGAGTCATTTAACTTACCTTTTTATGAGCTATTGTCACTTCTATTAAAAAGTAATGATTTTATTGTTATTATAGTGCTATGGAAACAGAAGAGGATGATACTGATGTAGACATACATAAGGAATGGGAATGGCTCATGAAAAATCAAAATGATATCGGTTTTTCAAACGCTGATAATGAATACATGAATGATGAATGCAATGCTGAATATGAAAATGAAATGGAGATGGAACTTGAAAATGCTTTTCAAGACAAACCTTCGACTTTTCAAGTTTCAGCAACTACTGAAAATACAATAGCCTTTGATAAGCAGTAAGTTTTTAAAATCATAAATTAATAACATTAGTAGAGTAATTTTTTTGCTTTTTTCTTATACTCATCTCATGAATCAGCAAAAATAATGCGTTATCTCTTTATTGTAGACAGGACTCAGAATATCAGAGAATTAATGTAAAAGAGGGAGTTGGGAATTCATACCATAGTACACAGTAAGTTTTTAAAAACTTAACTAATAATAATGTTTGAGTCTTTTTTCCTAATTCCATTTTAAAAATTAATTGATAATGGTGTTTAAGTCATTTTTTTCTTCTGTTACATTTTATATAAAATGTATGTGAATTTTTTATAGAACAACTATTATGTGTTAACATTTCTATTGTAGACAAAGTTTAAATTATCAGGAGGAGAATGTAGAAGAAAAAAACCCTGAAATTTCCCCCAATTGGAAATGGTTAGAAGAAAATCTCATTTGTTTTCGTTTACCCGATGAAACAATCAATCAAATAGGATTTGGTGCTGAGCCTTCACCACCAAAGACTAGCATAATAGCTCAAGATATAGAGCCGGTTGTGGAGGAGATAGTTGAAGAAAATGAGAATGATCCAATGATAGAAAATGAAGAAGAAGAAGAAGAAGAAGAAGAAGAAGAAGAAGAAGAAGAAGAAAGAAGAAGAAGAAGAAGAAGAAGAAGAAGAAGAAGAAGAAGAAGAAGAAGAAGAGGAAGAAGCACAAGAGGAAGAACAAGAAGAAGAAATGGAAGATTTTAATTTTGAAAGACCTACCCGAGCATCAACCCTAGGTATTGTTGATGATAGCACAGCTCCAACTTTTCAAGATGAAGAATGGGATGATTTGATAGCTAGATATTGGGGAGCTATGAAAACGAAACATAGAGCTGGAAAAGTCATAGAACTTTTAAATGTAAGACTTTGGGATGGGATTCCAAGAGACCAAGCTGATACCTACCAAAATGACTATCATGATTCAAGAGTGTTAGAATTGCTAAAAAAAATTTGGAGACAATTGAGCTCGAGAGCAAAAGTCAACTGTAGCGTAGGTTGTATACTAGAAAATAAAAATGATGGTGAACTCCGATACTTTCACTCATCATCAAACAATGCTACTGTATATCCAAAAGCTAAACTGATTGAAACTGAAGGGGATCTTGATGACTTCTTTGTTGATGTTATGGAGACTGATCATCGTACAAATAGCTTGAGACGGAGACCAAATACGACTTGGAGATTGATGTTGATCACAAACATTTCGTTTTATTTCTACAAACTACTCGGAATGGGAAAAGTTGGATCACCACCAGAGCATTTACCCTCTCACCTCCTTAACAACAGACACATACGAACCATGTTAAAAAACACAAAAGGAAAACGAATTACCGACAATCTTTGTTTTTTTAGATGTCTAGCATTACACAAAGAACTACAAAAAAACTGTGGAATTGCAAAAGATCCGATAATTAAGGAGGTGAAGGAGTACCAACAACAATATCATAGTTTCATCTATGGTGATAGTGGTAAAAGGTGTGATGGGAAAGGAGTGACAGAAGCTGATTTATTGCTTTTGGAGCGAGCATTTCAACTGAAGATAACAGTGTTTTCTTTAAATGATGATATGACTTCAACAGTTATTTGGAATTCAAACTCCAGTTATAAGGAGAAACTATATTTGGATCTTTATATCAATCACTTCAGTCTTATTACAAACTTGGAAGGATATGTCAAAGCCTACAGATGTCCAACCTGTTCTACTTGTTATGATAGATTGGGGAATCTGAAAAGACACAGATGTTCAATCTCAGAGGCAACAACTATGCAGTTTTCTGGAGGACAATACAGCCCTACTGCTACAATATTCGACAAATTGAAGGTTCAATTCGGGATAGATATCGGGTCAGATGATTCCTTGAGATACTATCCATTTTTTGCAACATTTGACATAGAGTGTTTGTTACCTAATTGCGAAAAAGATCGAGATACAGACACAACCATTTACACGAATGAGCATAAACTTTTAAGTATTTCAATTTGTTCAAATGTACCAGGCTTTAACAACCCGCGTTGTATTGTCAATAATGGGGATGATGATGAATGCGTTGGAAAGTTCATTGAATACTTGGATGATATTAGTGAAGAATCATATAGCCGATTGGAAAAACAATTTTCGCGAATCATAAAACAGATAGAAGGTGAATTACAACGACTGGAAGAAGCTGAAGAAAAGTTTCGTAGTGATTTTGAAAAAAATCGTTTCAGACGTAGAACAGGAGCTGAAAAAGTACTGGATGATTTGTACAGCTATATGAAAAAACTCCCTATTCTAGGTTTCAATTCACAGACTTACGATGTCAATGTGATGAAAGGAAAACTGCTTCAAAAATTGAAAGATGTCTCCGACACAGATTTTGATTTTGTTATAAAAAAAGGAACCAAGATGCCTGTTATCGGAATAGGATCTTTTTTGTTTTTAGATTGTACAAACTTCATCGCTCCTGGATATAGCTATGAAATGTATCTCAAAGCATACAAATGTGAAGCCGGAAAAGGATTTTTTCCTTATGAATGGATGAAAGACTTGGAACAACTTAATCAAGAACATCTACCTCCAAGAGAAGCTTTTTACAGTTCTTTAAAACAAAAGAATATCAGTGAAGAAGAGTACATAATTTGTCAAGAAGCATGGAAAAATAACGACATGAAGACAATGAGGGATTTTTTAAAATGGTACAACAACTTGGATGTAAAACCATTTGTTCAAGCGTTGGAAAGACAAAGATCAATCTACAGAGAGCATGGGATTGATATGTTAAAAGATGGTATATCTTTACCAGGATTAGCGATTCGATGGATGTTTAACAAAGCACCTCAACCACCCCCTCCATACCTCTCTACATACTTGAATTTTGATGAACTTGGTAACTCGTTTCGTCAGACTCTCCCAATTTGTCTGCTTGACAACTGCAATGCAGAACTTTATCCTCTAATAAAGAAAAATATAGTTGGTGGACCAAGTCTAGTGATGCATAGATATCACGAAAAAGGTATAACTAAAATTAGAGAACATTGGTTGGGAAAAGAAGCAAAGATTTGTGATAGAATCTATGGAGTTGATGCAAATGCGCTCTATTTATGGTGTATGATGCAATCAATGCCTACTGGCTATCCTCGAAGAAGAAAAATCGAAAACTCCTTTGTCGCTGAACCAGTAAAATTTAGCAAGATAGCTCATAGCTGGTTACAGTTCCAAATGTTCTCAAAAAAAATCAATATCAGACATCAGCTCAATGGAGGAGAAGTTACTCTCGGACAGCGAGGATTACCAGTTGATGGTTTCTGTGTTGAAAATCGTCATGTCTTTCAATTCCACGGATGTTTTTGGCATGGACACGACTGCTCTTATAACAACGCTAAAGAACAAGAGCTTCAAGCTACTGGAAGAAAATCAAAAGCAGATCTGTTTAAAACTACGATGGAAAATGAAGAATATCTTCGAGCATTAGGTTACACTGTAATCTCGATTTGGGAGTGTGACTGGATGAAGCGTGTAAAAACTCATACAAATTTACAAAAATTTGTCAACACGTTTTACAATTCTTTCTACCCTAAAATACTTGAAAAAAAGCTGAATCAAGAAGAAGTGTTGGAGAGAGTTCAATCAGAAGAATTCTTCGGATTTGTTGAATGTGACATCGAAGTTCCTGAGGAAGAGGAAGAAAAGTTCTCCGAAATGCCTCCGATTTTTAAAAATACGATGTTAACCAGAGAACACTTGAGCGATGAAATGAAAGTCTTTGCTGAAGCCGAAGGGTTTTTAAAGACTCCTCAACGCTCATTAGTTGGAAGTATGTACGGAGATAAGATATTGCTAATGAGCCCTTTGTTGAAATGGTACTTGAAACAAGGATTGAAAGTCACCAAAGTTTATCAGCTAATAGAATATATTCCTAGAAAAGCTTTTGAAGCTTTTGGAACATCGGTTTCAGACGCTAGGAGAATGGGAGATGTAGACCCTAGTCAAGAATTACTCGCTACTACAGCAAGTTGGTAGGAAATGCAGCTTATGGAAAAACAATCACTGATAAAGAAAAACATACCACCATCAAGTTCATCGAAGGCGCCAGAAAAGCTTCATTTCGTATCAGAGGAAACAAATTTATCGCCATGGAAGAGATAGCAGATGATTTTTATGAAATCATAACCTGTAAACAGCTAGTAAGTTTTAAAACAATTATTTTGCAATTCAAAATTTATATTCCACAAGTTTACTTTGCTAATCAGTATCACCATCATTTCAGCTAACGATGAATGTTCCAGTACACTTGGGTTTCTCCGTGCTACAGTATGCTAAACTGAGAATGCTACAGTTTTACTACGACTTTATGGATAAGTAAGTGAAACCTAATTCCCTACCATTATTATGTGTAAGTAAGTAAAACTTCCAAATAATTGAAATCGAAACAAACTTTTTATTTATAGATATATTGACAGAAGTGATTTCCAATATGTTGAAATGGATACAGATAGCGCATACATGGCATTGAGCGGAACATTAGAAACACTGGTAAAACCAAGTATGAAAAAAGAGTTTTACAATGAATATGGTGATTGGTTTCCACGCCCATACTGTGACAAACATAGGGATGAGTTTTTAAGAACCAAAACAATGGGTTTAGAATGGAGCATGCAAGACTGTTGTGAAAAAGTACTAAAACACGGAAAAAGAACACCTGGGCTGTTTAAAGAAGAATTTACCGGAGATGGAATTGTTGCACTTAACTCTAAATCCTATTACTGTTGGGGAGAAAAAGGAAACAAGTTTAGCTCAAAAGGTTTGAACAAACGAATTAATCAATTGAACAAAGACAGTTATCTAAATGTATTGAACACAAAAAAGTCGTTTATGGGTAAAAATCGAGGATTTGTAGTAAAGGATCAAAAAATGTTGACATACAACCAAATAAAACGAGGTCTCACATATTTTTATGCTAAAAGACGAGTGTGTTCTGATGGAGTATCTACCGAGCCTACTTTGGCTTAAATAAAAACCTTCATAATAGACTTCTTTTACCACAGTTACTATAGCTATATATATATATATATATATGTATATAAAATACAAAAAATCTTTCATCATCCTTATAAATATCGATAAAGAATAGATGAATATTTAACTTTATCATCTGATATATTTTATAGCATTCAATGTATATATGAGTTCGAATTATGTATCTAGCTATATTATATGAGGAGATTTTACCCCTACTTATTATGTAATAAATGTATATAGCCATACATTGATTCGCTTTTAATCAATGAATTTATTCAAGGTAGATACATCTCCTCTCTCCTCTCTCTCTCAAGATGCTATATGAGCTCGAGTTATGAAAAGAAATTATCAAAACTTAAATGCCATACATTCAAAATGTATATATCATATAAGTTCAAATTAAGTAAAATAATAATCAAAACTCGAATGCCACTTAAATGCCACTCAAATGCCACTCAAGTACCCCTCAAGTAAAATACAATATAAACTCGGCGAATCCATCCAACGCCGTAACCCATTGCATCACCCCAGATTTTAACCCCACAAAAAAACACTTGGTAGGGAGATCTGCTCATATATTACTACTATGAGCACATAGGCGTTTTTAGTTTAGTGAACTCGAAGGCACAAATACGGTAAATGGGTGAGTTGTTTTGGTTTCGGCAGGTACTAATTAGGATTTTGTCACGCTGTGGCTTGGCGAAGTTTTCAAAGCAAAAATGATGGCAGCAAACAACGTTGGTTTTAAGATCAACAGTTTTCTTACCTGTATTTACGTTTTGCAATTGAAAACAGCCGTTTTATGGCGATCAATATTTCCATTTTGACTTCGGCAAAAGAAATGAGTGGTCACTATCCAGTCAGCAATCATTTATGAGAGATCATAATAGTTCAATAATTTATTTTGTCGAGTATCTTTGTGGCACAGTATTAAGGCATTAGTGATGCAGAATTTAGTAAACTGTTTATTTCCTCAGTTTTTTTTTAGACATAGATGTTTATTGTTCTAACGATAATAAATATTGTTTTATTATCATTTAATTTTCTCCCGTTAGCCCGCATGATGTATAAATGTTGTAAGAAAAGAAAACTTGGTAAATTTTGGTTTATGTGTTCACATGTTTTGCCAAAATTTTGTGCAACCAATTTTATGAACGTTGGAAAATAAGCATCAATTTTCAAGGGACTTAATGAAACGAGCCTATTGGAAAAGTGGCTCTCAAAAAAAATCTAGAAGGGCAAGAAACCTAACTCACCAAAGTAAAACACTGAACTGCCGAAAAAGCAGTTACACTGAAAGAGGGAAAAAGCTCTTGGCTAGCACATTGGCAGCTGAAAGTTTTCATTTACAACTACAGTTTTATTGCGGGAAAGAGCTCACTAGTTCAGTGGCTCACTGGCTGAAGGTTTTCTCTGAGCTACTGGATAAATCGGGCGCAAAGGTTGTTTACAACACGGAAATGTAGGTAGGCTGATATGGAGCTTTCTTGGAAAAATGTAGACAGTAAAAGTTTACAGGGAAAATTGCAATAAAAATAATTAAATTGGCTATAGATTTATTCAATAAAGCATCACTTTGTTTGTAACTTGCGGATCAACAAACAATAGCTCACCAAAGAAGACAATACTAAACTATCATTTATTTACATTGTTTGTAGCTCACCAATAAAACTGAAAAATAAATTCTTTATCATGAGCGACTTTGTTTTCTCCATTTTATAGACAGGTTTTATATCCTTGAAAATAATTCAAATTCATTAGAACCATTGAAAATTTACTAAATTAAAAGGGCAGCTTTGCAAGCTACTTTAGTTTATAGCTATTCAAACTTTATTTTGCGACTATTTTAAAAATATGGAGTTAGTTTTATTACAATTTTTGTTGATAATCTATAACAGCTAGATGAATAATTATGATGTTCTAAACCAGTTTCCCATTTAATTTGCAATGTGTTGAACTACAAGCACCTATAACATTATGCACTTTGTTCGATGAAAAGGTCGCGAATACACTCGATGTCAAAAGATGCAAACTTGAGATGGAGTATCCACATAAACGAGATTTATACAGTCCTAAAGGAGCACCCTATACCCCCATATGACATTGCCCACCATCTCCCCCCCCCCTCTTGGCTGCAATAAGAAGCAGAGTGAAGCCAGCTGCCACACCATCTCTGCAGCAGGATGTTTATTCATAAACCCCACTTCCACTGATCTGCGGCAAACTCCAATGTTTGGAAAGCAAACTTCAACCTTACATATGTCACACTGGAAAAACATAACAACTCCACCAAAGATTGTTCAAAACTAGCTATCAGAGCACTTTTCTGACTGGATTAGAGACTGCTGTCCATAGGACGATGATGGGTTGAACACCAATTTTTTTGATCATGGATATAGATTAATAGCTGTTCTATGAACTATTATATCATTATATACATGTTCATGAATATGTTCACAAACTAACTGAAATGAAGAAAAAGCCACAACCTACCATTTGGAAGGCCTAGAAGCTCTTGTAAAATGTTGGTAAAAGGATAACTTTTTCTCCAGTGAATTAGAGACAAACGCACAACCTGTGCAACAAGTTTATTACCGGCAAAACCCAAAAAAATAATTTTTGCGAACTTATATGAAACAACGCACAAAATTTGGAAATCTTCATAATTGATTGGGGTTTCCCCACTGTTTGAAAACTTTCTCACACTACGCGTTTTTCTCTACTGTTGTTGCAAACACAAAAAAATAAAATGGGAACAATTGTAAGCTACATGCCGAGTTTGCATGACCAAACAAACTACAAATAGCTTTAAACAACCATACATTGCCAGGAAACAACTTCCATCTGAAATGGCTTTATATTAACGCCTCACTATCCCCGTAATGGCCCAATAATGCAAGCCCTAGCTGAACTACATGTAGAACTTGCAAGGGGGTCGAACGTGTGGAACAACTTCAAAACGACAAAGAATATATATTCAGAGGGCAAATATTCACCCAAAATCAACTTCCCTGTTGGAATTATTTCCTGTAGATACCCAAGAAGGAGAAGTTCTGACTAAGATTCCCTCATGGAGGCAAGCAGCCATTAACTTGTTCCCAAAGGAAAGATGGAATCAATTTCTCAGTAGAGGTTAACACTTGAGAGAGAAAAGCTTGCTGGATTTTTGTGTTTGCTGATCGACATCCTCCCCGCAGTAGACTCCAAACCAAACTATAGAAAACGGTCGCAATAGAGTGTAAAATTGTCACAGAGGTATTAAAAAGAAGTTTCTCACCAAAAAAGTTATTATATTTTTAGTTGAAAATGCCTGTCGCTACATCTCAATCCTTCTACCAGCTACAACCTCCATTGATTCACAAGGAGTTCCATTTACACAATACCAAGCATTAAAACTCCTATTTACATTGTAGCATAATCAACCTTTTTCTCCTACTTGTTGCGTTTATGATTTTATGGTTTTTTCCGCTAATTTATGCTCAAGTTTTGTCATAGGTACTTCCTGGCAGTGATTACCTTAATTTTGCTGTAAATGCATAGTATTTTTGTGTCTTACTAGCGAAAACTCCTATCATGACTCGGTCCTATAGGTGGCAGTTGGTGGGTTCTGCTGTTGGACCTACGAAAAGTTTTGATTTGTAGGACATCCTTATATGAAGTAAGAATTACCGACAGCACGGTTTTTTGGACCCTATGGTGGGTTCATCTAACATTTTAGTCATCAGTTTGTCGACTGACCGCCTTGACACACAGCTGGGCTGAAAGTTGCTGCTGATTGTTTTAGTTAACAGTATTGTCAATGTGTCAAAACAAAAATTGTTTACCACCCTCCCTCTCCCCCCCCCCCCGCAAAAAAAAAAAAAAAATTGTTGTTGTTAGAAATTTTTGTAGTACTTTTATGCCAGCACTTGCATACCAAAAAAGGTATATAAGAAATAAAATATGGTTTTTATTTTTAGCAAAGTGTTGTTCAATGCCTGAAAGAATAGTTACTATAATTGGATGTGAAGTTGTAAAAGACTGCACTTAAGTTGGAAGCAAAACTAACCAATTTATAAAAAACTATTGCAGGTAAAGTAGCACCACCAAAATCTGACGATCTAACTCACAGCTCAAACAGAGTTATGTTATTCATTGTTTTGAATGAGAAACCTCCTTTTGATGCCGGTGTATACTGTAGAGGGCTTAACTTCGATTTAACATGCAGCATACCTTGTGTCCTGGATTCAACAGGTATGGACCTCGTAACAAAGCTGTATGCGTTACAATGAACAGAATATTTAATGCTCCTTATATCACTCGGCTACAAATCAAGCTCTTTATCTTCCATGTTACAGATCTGAAAAACTTGTCATATGAGTGTAGGAGTGGAATCTTGATTAGAGGAGAGAAATATGAGATTACACCATATGCCGCTCTAAAAGGGAAAGTTTCTAACGGCACTACAACAAATTTTACTGCATTCAAAAGTGAGCATTTATACCCAAACTTTTTGATGTTATTTTTGTATTTACACATTCATTGCAAAAATGATACCTACTTCGTGCTGTCAGTTTCTCAGTGAATTGAATTATTTTGGGTTGGTGCCAAACTTTTACACAGCAGAAAAATAAAGGTGTATAAAAAGTTAGCTATTTTAAAGGGTACAGGTCTTACTTAGTTCAAAACCTGTGAGTTAGGGTTAGTAAGTGCTTAATAAAAATGAAAAACAACAAATATGTTGTAAAAACCGGTAAAAGAATAATTCAGAGCATAGTTAATGAGTTTTTTTTATAGTAAGCAGCTTTGAGCGTTTATACTTATATCATAGTGTCCGGGGCTTTTTGAGTTAAGAATCCAACCCCGTGACAAAGTGAATCTTGGAAAATCTTTTGTCAGGGGGTTGGAAAATTTGTTAGGGGATTGTCTGTTCACCATGAGTGTAAGGGGGTCTAGTTTTAGTATTATTATATTATATTACTACTTATTAACTAATCATTATGAATTTTTTTTAATTTTTGTAGTTTATTGATTATTAATCATAAATACTAATATTATTATTTATATGCATTTTATTATTATTTTGATTATCCATTATTATTGTGTTTAATATATACTTATTTAACAAAATAATACGATTATTATTATCATTTTTATTATTAAAATAGTAATAACATAATTTGGCGGTGGTGGATGACGGAACCAAGAGCTGTACCAGACTGCACTACGGACTCCAGCATCTAAGGGCTGATATCAGTGATACAGACCTGAAAAGCTCTCATCATCCAAGACTTCTTACTAGCCTCCAAGCGGTCACCACTGGAAACTCGAAGCATCCATGCTAATAGCATGGGGATCTATGGGTCATTTACCCAGACATCAATCAATCCAGGGTTGTGACGTCCTGAGAGGGCGAGTCTACTCGGCCAGTCACTGTGACTACTGAAATGCTGTGCTAGCCCTCGTCCATCCTTGCCAGCACAGTGAACTTTTTTAGTGGAGAGGGGCATTTTGGCAACTGACAAAACCCTTAATATCCTTAAAAAATTTGTCAGCAAGTCCAATTAAGCCATGAAAAGTACCAAAAAATTGAACTCGTACTGGCAGGACGTCGGCCAGGATAAACAGGTCTACACTTTTAAACTCAATTTTGCATCATTGAACATCAAAACAATGCTAGACTAGCAGGGTGCAGAAAGACCCGAGAGGAGAAGTCCAGTCATTTTATATGAACTACAGAAGTATGACATTGACATTGCAGCCCTGAGTGAAGTCAAATTCCGTGACACAGGTAACATCAGAGAAGAAACAGGCTACACCATTACTGGGGTGGCAAGACTGCAAGTGAACTCAGTGAATCTGGTGTGTCTCTCGCTGTCAATAATCAACTCATTTCAAAATTGTTTGAAAAGCCTAAGGCAGTAAACGACAGGCTGATTCCACTCAGGGTACTCTCTGTCCGATGAGCGGTAATGTACCGTTATAGTCCTGTATGCTCCCACGAAGACAAACAGCCAAGATAACATCAACCAATTTACTACCACCAACTGAACCTGACTCTGAGATCAGTCCCTGCACCTGATAAGATCATGCTCATTGGTGTTTTCGATGCCAGAGTTGGACAATATCATGCAACCTGGCCTAGTGTGATAGGCAAGTATGGTTGTTGGAAGCTTAATTCCAATGGATAACTTCTCCTCTCAGTCTGCAGTGAATACCAGCTCTGCATTACCAATACCTTCTTTAAGCACAAACCAGCTCACAAATACTCATGGATGAATCCGAGAAGTAAGAACTGGCACCTAACCAATTTTGTTATCACACAACAACGTGATCTCCCAGACATCTGGGATAAAAGGGTTATGAGAGCCGCAAGCTGTAGTACCGACCACATCCAGATAAGAACCGAAACCAAGCTCAAAGTGAGAATAAAGATCAGAAAAGGAAGAACACTGTGTTGGAGACTGGATGTCTCACGACTCAAAAGAGATGAAGTCCAACATGAACTAGAGGCTGCTATCACTGAAACTAGACTGTACAACCCCAGTGGGCGTGTAGAACGAATGGAAAGTTTTCAAAGAGACTGTTCTTCACGTATCAAAGGAACACATCGGCACTGTCAGCAAAAAGTATGAAGACTGGTTTGATGAGAACAATTCTGAACTACAAGAACTCACTGAAAACAGAAACCAGACAAGGGCAGTTGTGCTCTCCCGAAATACCCGTTCCAGCAAATCGAGATACTGAGTAGCCAGCAGATACCTTACAGGCAGATGTCAGGAACTCAGGAAAGAATGGTGGCTTGCAAAAGCTGCTGAACTACGGCGATTTGCTAACACCAATGGTATGAAAGCATTCTATCAAAGTATGAAGACCACCTGAGGTCCACACATGAGCCATCCTGACCAGTTATTGGCCAGTGACAGTGTAACGCTCTTGACAGAAAAACAAGACCTGCTAGCAAGACTGACTGAGCACTTCAGCAAGCTACTGAATGATACCAGAGATTGACAAGGACATTATTGAAGATTGGAGACAAGCCCCAATCTAAAACTGGATGGACAAATGCCCTGAAAGAGATGAGATCAGTGAGACAATAGAGATGCTAAATGAAGGGAGCTCACCTGGCTCTGATGGTATCCACCCTGAAGTTATCAAACGAGGAGGGCCTAAACTACTAAGTGCTTTTATGAGATAATAGAGGAAGCATGGAAAACTTATGCAGCTCCTCAGGATTGGAAGGATGCCCAGCTTTTAACCATCTTAAATAAATGTCATCGCAAAGTGTGGGGCAACTACGGAGGGTTTCCATGGCTATGTATACCTGGTAAAGTTTACACACACGTCCTTTTCAATAGATTGACATCATATGCAGATAGCTTCTTTCCTGAGACGCAGTGTGGATTCCGTAGCGGAAAGGGAACAGCGGACATGATTTTTTTTCACTGAAGCAAATCCAAGAAAAGTGCATTGACCAAATTATGCCTCCGTATATACTCGTTATAGACTTCACCAAAGCATTCGATACTGTCAACCGACCAACTCTCCGGAAGATCATACAGAAACTTGATTTTTCAAATCACTTTACCAACCTCATCAGCACTCTTCACATTGGCATGAAAGCCTCAGTTAAGCTGAATGGCGAACCATCAAAACCATTCTATGTCAACAGCGGTGTAAAACAGGGTTGCGTGCTGGCTCTGATGCTTTTTTTTTATTTATCTCGTAGTGGTTCTTCGACATGCTTTTGAACACTGTGACAAAGGCGTCTGGATACAAAGTATGCTTGGAGCTGATCTGCTCAATTTTAATCAACTCAAGTCAGTAAAAAAAACACGGAATATCCTGGTTAGAAAACTCATTTTTGCTGATGACACTGCCTTTGTTGCACAAAGCCATCAGGATGCACAGGAAAGAGCCAGCAAATTTGCTAGATCTGCCAAAACCTTCGGGCTGAAGATTAACATCACGAAAACAGAAATGTTGTACCAGGCCACCCTTGGAGTAGGCAATATAGGTCAAAGTATTCATATCAACAATGAAGAACTGCCCAGTGTCACGAAGTTCGAATATCTCGGATCGACAGTTATGAGTAACAACAAAATGGATGACGAGATAAACACCAGGATGTCCAATGCTTCAATCTCCTTTGGCCGACTCGAGACAAGGTGTGGCACAATAATGATCTGACATTCAAAACAAAATGCTCGGTTTATCGGGCCATTGTTCCTTTATCTCTGTTATACGGAGCGAACACCTGGCCAGTATACAGGCTAGCTGCTCACAAACTCAAAACCTATATGATGAGACACCTACGTCAGATTCTAAATTTGAAATGGTGGGACTTCATCTCGTATGAGGAAATTCTAGCCCAGGCCAACCTACCAAGTATGTATGAAATCCTCATTCAAAAAAACCGAAGAAGGGTTTGACATGTGCACAGAATGGAGAACACTAGGCTACCCAAACAGATCCTTTATTCACAACTCAAAGAAGGGGCCTGAGGTGCAGGCAGACCGAGACTGAGATTCAAAGTCACTGTAAAACGGAACCTTAAGGACAAGAAGATCCCATTTGGGAAAACCAAAATCACTAGAAAAGTGTGGTTCACCAGAGGTCATCTTCGGATATGAAGGACAGCTGATGTTGATGATGAATGACATAATTTGACCGCTTCAAATTATTATTACATGTTATTTATAGTTTGTAACAATTATTATAGTAATAATCATAATCTAATTATTCTTCTAACGATTATAAATAATAATACTAGCTGCTAGGGATTGTCTTTTCTTACTCTGTTTTTCTTTTTGAATTGCATCGCCATTGCATCAGATTGATATACAATGATTTCCTATGTTTTTTCTATAACACCATACATTATTGTACACTTGGTTGGTTGTATCGAAAACATATGTGGGAAGTTGGTCATTATACGACTGACAAGCAAGTCATATTAGCTATCAGTAGTAATAAGGGAGCAGATCTCTGTCATGGAGTTTAAAGAGAAAGCTCTCCTGGTTCCAGGTACCTAAAGTCTGCAGCAGTTACCATGAGAACCTATGAGGTACCTTTTTGTGTGCACCAGTTGTTTAGAATGTATGTAATTTTATGGTGTTGAATGTTGATTAATACATTGTATGGTGTGTTGGATGTTCTGGAGGTTCTCCTGGAGGTTCCCCTGGTCCATTGGGTGCTTTTCGTGTGCACCAGGTGTTTAGAATGTATGTTATTTATTGGTGTGGTATGTTGATTTATCCTCCGGTGCCTTTTTATGTGCACAAGGGGTTTTGAATGTTTTAGATTATGGGGTTTGAGTATTGTATAAAAAATGAAGCGTTGTATGATTGTATAACTTTATTATATAAGAAATATTATGTATACGTGTGGGGAACTTCTAACCTTATTTCGAAAGAAAACACAGGAGAACAGAGCTGTTCATCTATTTGAATGTATTTGCAAAGATGAGGACGAATTTGATGTAATGTTTTTTCAGTCCAATTCAATTTATGCAATTTTCAAAAAGTGCTTTATCTCAGGCATTTTTTTTAATTTTTTTTAAATAATCATTAATGTGTACGTATTTAACAATTTGGAAACAGTTTGGAAATTGTTTTCTGTCATAATACTAAATATCTCCATAAGATGGCCTTGTTGAGGTATAAAATTTTTGTATTGGATCGGCGAAAATTCTCCATATAGAGCTCCCATGCTTAGCATGTGTTGTGTCATGCACAATGTTATTGCTTTAAATGTTAATTGTTTTGTCGCTTTCTTCTGTACAATCACATTTTCTTGCACATATTTGTGATAAATTTATGGCAGGAAATCTTTTATGTGGAGTGTTTTTGATGTCATATTAATCTAAATTAAAAAGATACGTTTTAGTATAGGATGATAAATAGTAAAGTAGAATAATTATAATTTTTTTTATTTCTTAACTACTGCAAATAGTATTTTTTTCCTAATTCTTACCTTATCAGCGAGAAGCCTATTGTTAGCTGTGTAATGAATAGTGTAGTAGATTGTTCTTCAGAAGCTATTGCTGGAGAGAATGATTTTTATGTAGAGAAAGCAGTTCTTAAATACGAAAAGCTACACCTACCTAGTAACCGTACAACCAATGAGAATATTTGCGTGAAGATCCCTTTAAAATACTTTTGTTCGAGCGAAAAACTTCTATAATACATATAGATGTTTCGAGCAAAGAATGCTTTATTTCGCGCGAGCAAAAAAGTTTTTCAGACCAAAAATAGTCTTTTTCTCAGCGTGGAAAAGTTTGCGTGCTTTTTTGCAGCAAAAATTGATGCTTTTTTGCGCAACATTTGTTTTAACTAGCGCAACAAAACCTTCATAACATAAACCTTTTTCGCGTGGAAACAAAGATAAAACCAATGGGATAAAACCAATTTTTTTGTGTAAAAAAATACACACTTGCGCCTGAAAACCCTTCATAACATAAACATATCCTATCCAAATAAAATATTTTGTTTTTGCATGAAAAAAAAAATTTCTGCGAGAATAAAAGAGTTTTTTTGCGCGAATAAAACATCGTATTTTGACTGCAAAAAAAAAAAAGTTTTTCGCGCGCAAGAAGAAGACTTTTTGTCCACCCAGAAAATTTTTTTTGTTGCGGTAAGAGAATAATTTTTTTCACGAGGGAAAAGTGTGAATTTTTTTATCCAAGAAGTTAATTTTTTTGCACAAAAATGATGTCTTCGCTTATGTAAAAGAAAATATGTTTCGGGAAAAAATATTGCTTTATTCGCGCGAAAAAAACTGTTTTTTGCGCAAAAAAGTTGGGTTTTATTCGCGAAAAAGCAACACATGTATTACAAAGGTTTTCTGCGCAAGGAATTTTTTCGCGCGAAAAAATTTATTTTAAAGACAAAAAAAAAGTTTTAATCACGCAAAAAATGTTGATCTTTGCGCGAAAGCATCTTTATGCTATGTATGTGAGGTTTTTGGAGGGAAACATTTTTTTTATGTTCGCGCGAAAACCCTGTTATAAAAGCTTTTCACGCGAATGGTCAAATTTTACCAGTTTCTAACATAATATTGAAGGATTTTTGCGCGAGGCTCTTCATTAAACTCAACCAATGTCAATCGGTGCAACTTTGACTATTTGAGAAGCAATGCTTTTACACAGAAAGCATCCACTCCAACAACAACAACTGAAGGATCAACATCTACTAGAGCATCTACTGCAACTACTAGGAGATTTTTCTGTATGAAAGTGAATGTATGAAATGAAATGTATGAAAATAATTATTTTTAGCTGAGACAATCAACTCACCCCTCTATGAACCATTCATCTTTAAATTAGTTGTAAAGAAACCATAATCAATAACTCACATTTTTATTTCATCTTTTTTCAGAACGAATAGTCAAGACGAAAAAACCAATCGATGGATGAAGAACCAAAATTTCAGCAAGTCTTTTCTACACCATTTTCTCCTATCTTCGATATCCCACCAAAAAATAATAGTCTAGACGCTGAAAGTCAATTGGTGTTGATGAAGCAGAATCCCAGCAAGTTTTTACTCTATCCTCATCTCCTACCAGCCAACCGTCTTCAAACAAAGAACTGCATTCTCATGAGGTGGACAGTATTTTAAATATATTATACATATATATTTACTATTAGCTACACAGGTGCTTTTTATATTTTATCCATATTTCATTAAAATATATAAAAGCTGCTTCGAAATTTAGCCATTACACAGTATTAACAGTTACAACAACATCTATTTTGCAAGTACGACACTATATGACTTACAATATCTCCATACATTGCCAGAAACATTTTTTATTATTTTATTATTATTATTATTGTTATTGTTATTGTTATTATCGTCATTGTCATCATCGTCGTCATCGTCGTCATCGTCGTCATCGTCGTCATCGTCGTCATCGTCGTCATCGTCGTCATCGTCGTCATCGTCGTCATCGTGGTCATCGTGGTCATCGTCGTCATCGTCGTCATCGTCGTCATCGTCGTCATCGTCGTCATCGTCGTCATCGTCGTCATCGTCGTCATCGTCGTCATCGTCGTCATCGTTGTCATCGTCGTCGTCGCCGTCGTCGTCGTCGCCGTCGCCGCCGCCGCCGCCGCCGCCGCCACCGCCGCCACCCGCCGCCACCGCCGCCACCCGCCGCCACCCGCCGCCACCCGCCGCCACCCGCCGCCACCCGCCGCCGCCGCCGCTGCCGCCGTCGCCGCTGTCGCCGCCGTCGCCGCCGTCGCCGTCGTCGTCGTCATCGTCGTCATCATCATTATTATTATTTGGAAAAACAAGATGGCTGCCCACTTTGCACCGCCATGTTCATAATCTCAAAGCATCATACATAACCTCTCAGATATTATACTCTTTTCTGATTGGTCATCTATTATACTCTTTTCTGATTGGTCATCCCTTGCAACCAATCAGCTGCCTGCATAACATATATAAGGCCATGTACATACTCAATAAAGTCAGTTTGGAATTGTACTCCAGCTCACACCTTCTCTCTCTTATCAGTGCTCTGATAGATAGAACTACACGATAGACTCACAGGGTTATTCATGTGCTAGACTAAAACTTTATAGCCAAAGTCTGGGTTGGACGGCCATATTGTATAAAATTTATCATAAACACCAAGTAGCTTGATAATATCTCGCGGAAGCTTCTGCAGATATTTAGTTAGTAGGCAAAAAAAACTTGCCCTAAGCAACAGAGGTAGCTTAGGCTGTGATCAGTCAGGTTCCTGTAACTTCCATACGATAGTAGAAAGGCTGTGCTCAGTCAACTACCGCATTAATAATCCAAACATTGCTCTCGGATCTGGCTGTGTTCAGCTGATCCCCCAGCCGTGTAATTAGGAAGTGTTTTGCCAGTTACTCTCAGGCTAAACAATTAAATGATATCTTGCGGAAGTCCTTGCAGATATCTAACTGCTAGGTATTGTTCACAGATTCAGCTGTGTTCAGCTAATCTCCCCGCTGTGTAAATTAGGCAGTGTTTTGCCAGCTACCCTCGGGTTAGACAATTGAGTGATATCTTGTGGAAGTCCTTGCAGATATCCAATTGTTAGGTATTGCTCTCGGATTCAGCTGTGTTCAGCTAATCCCCAGTTATGTAAACTATGCAGTGTTCTGCCAGTTACTCTCAGACTAGGCTTCACTCAATTGAAGGTCACTTACACCTACCGTCAAGGGACGACCCGTACAGTATACTCAAGCGACAAAATGTCTTTTGTTTCTTTTGACAAATGAGGATGAAAATACTACGAATGATGTTGATGATGACGCGAACTGCAAAAAAAGAGTTGTGATGGATGTTGGAGACAATGCACTTTTTCAACACACCAAGATCTCCTTTCAAGGTGCCAGAGGCAACGGCATAGCCATCCTCACCTACAAGAGCGCCGCTCTGTTAAATGCTTGGTCTCCAGAACGTCTACAAAAACTGGAGACATCTGTGGAAATGCGAGATCTGCCGATACCAACAGTTATGGAGGTGTTATTTGTTGAATTTCGTGACAACATGAAGTGTACTATCACCTACAACTACCAAAAGATAAAGAGACAATTTGAGTGAAGAGTGACATTTCAAGCGAGGTAGGATTGCTTGTTAATAACGCTAAGCAAACACGCCCATCGGTTTTGATCTACATAGGAGAGGGAACGACTGGAAGTGCATATTTTCATTCGGCAGATGGAGACGGATGTAGTCTAAGGATAAAAGATGCATTCAGCTCATTATCAGGCAAGAGTACGAGGCAAATTCAGGTTTATTTCAACATAGTTCACCGGTACAATTTTCCACCAGGTAGAGTTATAGGTTTTGAGAACCCTGGAATGATAAGAAAATGAGACAGTCGTTGGAGCACGACTGCTGAGATTTCAGTGGCTCAACACAGATGTATGGTAGATGGAGAGCTAATGATTGGTAATATCTACATTCCTGCTCAAATAACTTCAGCGGTGGTATCGGAAAAATGTGGCGTTAGTTTATTCAAAGGACTGAAGCGAGCTACGGACAACACAATTTTCTACAATGTCATTCTGCTCTCAGCTCTTCAAGCTTTCATTCAAGCCTCCGAATTGTCTGATACTTTGGAACAAAATCTCTTTCTCACCTACTTTGATGATAATGAAAAAGACTAATGCCCAACACAACTGATTTACACCCTAATCACTAAAGCAAAGGATGCATCTCACTATCAATGATGATAAGTTTCATTCTATTTGCCATAGACGGAAAAGTAATTTCTAAGTTAGTTCATACACCACTGTATGGTAGACTCATTAGTTACTATGTCTTTTAGATTTAACTAAAAAATTCTTCCTGAAAAAGAGAGATAGAGAGATTCTTATTTTCACCTTGCAAGAGATGAACTCAACATTAACTTTGAACACTACAAAATACTTTCATAGGTTCCGTAGTATTCAATACAAAAACTGAGACATTTTGTATTTTATATACATTTTATTTGTTATAACAAATGAAGTTTCATTATAATAATTTACTTTAACAATTTACTTAGCAAATCGGTTCCTTGTATATGTACTCCATCTATTCCTTCCAGTGTATTGACCTGCGTAAACTCGTAGCTAGGATAAGTGTGAAGGATAAATCTTCGTCTTGAGTGATCTCTCATCTCATTGTCTCCTATATCTCGTTAACTTCTCACAATTTCATTCATACTCCATCCTCTGCTTCTCAGTAAACAAAATTATACGCCGTAATCAATGCATACAGTTGACAGAAAGTTTTGCAGCTGCGTATCATTATTTCGTATTGACTCACTTTTTCTCTGATTCCTTAGCAACTCACTGACATCAGGGTAGAAAGCAACAAGACGCCCAAATGAGACAAAAAAATCCACACCGGAATCATAAGCGTACACAGATAACCAATGCTCTCCGGGTTGATGAAAATAAGGTTTGTTGAATATGAAACAGCCTGTTAGAAAACTACAAATTTGCTTTCAAAACTGAACTCTAGCTACAATGTGAACACCCATTTAGCAACATAAATCATCCAAAGATAAGATCGATCAAATCAGTACGGTATTCAACCCTAGCTCACTGTTTACATCACTATGTCTCCCGCAACAGCCAGTTCAAAAAATGCAATCCTTCTCAAATACACCATCCTGTACAAAGTAAGCTGCAAGGGAGAAACTTTTAGTTGTGTTGGTGCTAAACTGAATTTTACACTCGTTGTGACATTTTTCATAGAGTGAAATCCTTCTTTAAGAAAATCACCTGTCAATTCGAGTTCGTAAATTGTGGAACCATCTAAATATTGCTCTTTCACAACACCGATATTCTCACCATTGAGCAAATATCCGGTGGCGTGTAGGAATTGATGATATTTTCGTTCGAAAACTTCTTTGGCATAATCTGGTTCAAATCTCCTTCCAATCGGACGATCACCAACTCTCAATACAATACTGTTGACATTGGCGTGCTGCATCCTGTGCGGGTTCTTGTTGAAATGACCACCTCAGAGCGTTGTGATCAACCAAACCTAAATAGATTGGTTTGGATTTCTGTCTGTTTTCTTCCAATGTTATATCAACTTGTCCAACTGATCCGCTGCAAATCCATACAGCTTCAGCCGTTTCCGCTCAACGGGATAAATGTGGTTGTGTCTTTCCAACGCCAAACTGTGTTGAGAGTTTTTTATCGTAGGATTTACCTTGACTTTGCAAAGATGTGGTTCAAGTTTGTCAATTCTAATCTTCACTCCTCCTGCTGGTGAGTCGCTGGAGGCAAACAAAGATACTTTGCTGGAAACATGTTCAAAATCCAGTTGCATAGTATGACCAGGAACCGTTAGCTTTCTCTGGTGAAACAGCACGAAATAAGGATTCCCGGTTAACTCCAATGTCTTCCCACCTGTGATTATGGCTCACCTCTTTTTTGTCCACGGTGGTGTGTTTATTGGCGTCTTTTATCATCGTACACGCAACCCTCCATCCGTCCTTGGTATTTTTTTTCTTCGTGACAGTTTTGAGTAGTTGTGAAAAGTAGGAATGCAAACCATAATTATTAGCGTATTCGACAGTATTATCTTCTATAGACATTGTCAACTCGCTGAATAATTCGTGGATCGAATACCCATTGACACAGGTGCGTTGTCTTTGGTTTCAGCAATATCACTTCCATCATTTTGGACAACTGCGACTTCAATTTGTAGAAACGAGTTGTAAAGATCTGTGTAATGCTCAGTACTCTCTGCCAAAGTCAACTCAATACTGCTGACAAGATCCAACCTATTGGGTCTGATGATAACATACTCCAATCTCTCTACAGATATGTTTGTAGGTTCCGTAGCAAACACATCCAATGCAAGGTTTATGTTGCAGGAAGAACCTTCCAACTTATTACCCTTTGTTCCAATTAGACTATCCATCTCACTTAATGAACACAAATTTCATCCTCCAGTGTCTTTAGAGCCGATTCTGTTAGTGTTAAAATATGGAACGCTCGCGTCTACCGGAACTTCTTCTCTTTCTAGGTCCCATATTTTTTCTTTTTAACACAATCCGGACGTACTGCACTGAATACATCTCCCCAAAAATCATTCAACTCCTCCAATCCTCTCTTCTTTGCGGATGATGTCAAGCTACGTCCGCCGACGACATTGCTTGCTACGTTGCTACCTATAGAGAGTGCTATCTTACCCAGATTTATTGCTTTCTCTTCAGCAGTGGTGTTTCCGATTTGAGTATACTTGAAAAATACTACCGAGTCCATTACCTCTCATACTAGGCATCACTCGCTGTCCATGATACATTCCAATTCCATTTCCAGCTTGCATTTTGTAGTAGTCTTCGAAAAAAATCTTTTGAGTCTTCGGGGTTTTTATCGTACCAAATTCATTGTGTTCCTCTTTCTCTAAAGTGAACCGTCAACACAACCAATCCACCCTCAAATGGTATTCGCTCGCCACCGTCACTTGTTATAAGCACTTGAATGAGATCGTTATTCAGTGATGAAGCGTAAACATAGTGCGGGTTTTTAAGCTCTTGGTACACAACGGTGTTCTTCTTTCCTTGCACCGGTATCACTCTTAGCAAAAGTACATTCGTATCAGCCATTATTCTATTGTCAAGAATGTTGGAATATATGTACAAAAAAATCGGACAGAAATTTATATCAGGAGATGTAACATTGTTGTATCTACCATGGGGATATGTAGCTTTCCCCACTCGCTTCGAATTCGAAGATATTTGTCAAGTTTTTGAAAAGCGCACCGTTGTATCAGGATCGCTGATAGCAAGTAAACTGGTGTTGATTACCTTGTTGTATGAGATGGCAAATTTTTCATATAAATTCATTTCTTGTATTCGATTTCGTATAACCTCTTCCAACTCTTCCGCACTATCATATCTCCCATTACCAATTAAGATGAATGACTTTTCGCTTCTACAGGAGACATTAGTCTTTTCCAGATATATTTTCCCTTCGGTAACAATTTTCCAATTATACTAGAGTACAATATATCTAGTAAAGCTTTCTCCCATTTACCAAAGATGATATCCAAATATTTATACAGTCTCACTGTAAAATCAGAATTGTTGTAGTCCGAAGACTCTCCAGCGATAGAGTTTGAGGGTAAAGTTATCAGCATCGACATTTTACCAACTTATGATGGTTACATCATGGTTACATCTTTTCGTTCTTTTCCCCAAAACCTTTTTGATTCTGAAATTTGTAGGTGTTTTTACCTTTTGCTACTCATTTTCGTAAAAAGGCACCGTCGATCATCTTCTCAGCCAAATCGTTTACCCTATATACGGCAGGTTTTTCATTGGTGAGCGCATCAGTGATTATAAAGATCTTGATGGTCCAATTTGGGGTGTAA
>CALYOO010000351.1:0-37551 GCA_945261195.1 Cryptosula pallasiana
AGTGTACCTACATATACATTATACCTTCACATACAGTCTACTTACACATAAGTATACCTACATATACAGTATACCGTACATGTACAGTTTACCTATATACACAGTGTACATACATATACGGTATACCTACGCAGACAGTATACCTATATATACAGTGTACCTACTTATACAGTGTACCTACATGTACATCATACCTACATACGCAGTGTACATACATTTACAGTATACCTATGTATACAGTATACCTACATGTACAGTATACCTACATACGCATTGTACATACATATACAGTATACCTACGTGTACAGTATACCTCCATATACATTATACATACATGTACAGCCTACCTACATATACGGTATACCTACATATACAGTGTACCTACATATACGGTATACCTACATATACAGTGCATCTATGTGTATTCTTACTGGTATATTACAAATATCTTGACAAAATCTCGCAATGTGGTGTATGTCTGTATGAAAGGTATACATATAAAAAATTCATACCTGCATATGTAGTGTACCTATGTGTGCAGTATAAATGCATGTAAAATAAGCCTAAATCACACTGGATCAACATATTCAATGTGTCTACAGTTTACATACCTGTACAATGTATCTAGATGTACAGCTTACTTACATTTACTTTATAAGTAGATGTACATGTCTTTAGATATATATGGACTACTGTAGTTGAAGGGTCAATATGGCTCGTGGGATTTTGTGGCACTCCACTAGCAAACACCCACCAGCGTCTAGGAAAGAACTGAGTTTCTGGAGAGTTGTCTTCTTTTATTTTTACACAAACCCACAAAAGAGCTATTTTTCTTCTTCAAAGTTGCTTTATAATGAGTAATATAAGAAGCAAATTTATACCTCGCAACATTTGAGATGCTTAGCAGTGGTCTGTGAGACAATTATACTGCATCATAACGTTTGCAAAGTGGTTAACTTCCAATTTTTAAAGTTTAACCGTTGTTTTTTTTTTTGTATGAATATTTGCTCAGAGAGAACTTTTTTCAGCAAGAAGCACTGTAGCTACCTAATCACCAGGGATAACCTATTAAAATACGATAAAATTAGTTACATTTCTTCTGGGTTCATACCCGCTATTGTTAAAAGAAGAGGACAACTCTCAGTATTTTAAGGTTTTTCCTAGAAGCTGGTGGGGGTTTGATAGTGGAGCTCCACAAAGTCCTGCAAACCGGCTAGGCCCCGACACTAAGTATACTTAAACATATGGCATATGCATACATACAGTATATATACTTGTAAGCTAAACACATATATAAATTACAACTACATGTACAATGTATTTAATTGTAGAAGATACCTGTATTTACAAAGTGTCTACATATTAAAAACACATTCCAAATGATACAAAATTTATTAGCAAAAGTTATTCATTGAAATGCTTACTTTTTTATAAGAACCTACAGGGTAATAGCGTCATAGGCTTGATCACTTGTGAAAGGCACTAGAGTGGCTGAGAGTATTCAATGTTTTTCATCACTGCCATCTGCAATTATACAAAACAGTAATTATTTGATAACCTGTAAGGTATGGTTACTTAACGCTATTAATTTTGTACTCCCTTTATATCTTATTAATTGAAGTGAACAAAAAATGGTAACTGGCAAGAATAACTTAAACAGACTTGTACACTAAATAGTTGACCAAGCTAAGTTTGCGCCTACACACATCAGCTTTGTTGCTTTAAATATGTACAATATGTACCATACACAGAACTGTACAGGAGACCTATATTTTCAATAAACTTACTGTACAATGTATTTACATAAATAGTATTCCTATACTCATAATATACACATTTGTGCAATAATTCTATATGTGAAGAATATTACTTTCAAAGTACTCCAACACATCTAGTGCACCTACATATGCAGCAGAGCTAAATGTAAAATGTGCATATATGTAAAATATACACACTTGTATAATATAGCTACATCAAAAAACATACCTTTGTGCTAAGTATACTAATCTATCTACATGCTGAATATATTGATATGAAAAGTATACCTACAGGCACAATATACCTATATGTACAACGTAACCACACATGCAGTGTACCTGCACGTACAATATACCTACATGAACAAAAAACTATACGTGTTGATTATACATATATGTGCGATACATTTACCTTTACAATTCACGTACATGTAGATATATCGTAGAAGTAAATATACTGAAGAATGTATCTACATGTGAAATATTCCTCAAAGTCCAATCTGACTACCTGAAAAATATATTTACGTTTTCATTTTAACTACAAACACAACATATATGCATATACAAGATACATGTATGGACAATATACGCACATGAACAACATACACATATCTACAATACACATATGTGCACAATATACATTCATGCACAGTATACATATATGTACAATATGCATGATAGTGTAAGTTACGTATGTGTATGATATACATGTGTGTACAATATGTGTGTGTACAATATACATGCAAGTGCTGCATATATAAGCGTACAATACACATATATGTACAATTTACTTAGATGTACGGTATACTTACATGTAAAATATGCATAAAAGTACAAATATATACGCATTACAGTATGTTTACATGAACAGTATTCATACATGTACAAAATATTGTGATAAATTATATTTACATGTAGAGTATACATAAATGTAGAGTGTACATAGTTGTACAATCTGACTACATGTAGTGTATGTATACGTGTACAGTGTACATATATGTACTGTATATCCACATGTACATTATACCACCAAGCCGAGTACCTTCATGGACACCATATTTGCATGTACGGTGATTACGTTCGCGGACAGTAAGAATTGATTGAAATGGGATTAAAACTCCTCCGCGTTTTTTCTGTGTGTGCACATGTTTATTAAATATTAATTTACAAAGTACCTACATGTGTACACCACATTCAAAGTGAGCGAAAGTTTATCACCAAAAGTTGCCTATTAGAATTTCTATTTTTTTGATACTAACCTTCGGGGTAATAGTACTACAAGTCAGAGTTTCTGACAGTAGTCAATCTTGGTCACCACTGCCATCTTCAATTAAACAATACATTAATTAGTTGTTGATCTGTAAGATATGATTACATAATACTTTTCATCTTGTACTTTTTAAAGAGTTTACGCATTTCAAGAGAACAAAAAATTGTTAATAGCAATAATAACTTGAACAGATTTCACACACTAGACAGTTCACAAAGCGTACTATGCATCTACACACAAATCAGAAATTTACATTATGTACCATACACATACCTGTAAAGGACACCTACTTGTTCAATAAACATACTGTGCAACTTGTCTACATAAATAGTATTCCTGTACTTGTAGTATACATATTTGTACAATAATTCTATAGGTGAAGAATATTAAATTCAAAATATTCAACACATACAGTGCACCAACATATGAATAAGAACTAAATGTAAAATGTGCTTATATGTAAAGTATACGCACTTGTATAATATAGCTACATTCAAAACATACCTGAGTGCAAAATATACATACTTGGGTAATTTAGCTGCATGTCGAGTATATCTATACAGAAAGTATACCTATATGCACAATACACTTATATATACAACACAACCACACATGCAGTGTGCCTGCACGTACACTATACTTCTATGAAAAGAAATTTGCATGTGGGTTATACTTATGTGCAATACATCTACCTTTACAGTACACCTACATGTAGATATATATGGTACAAATAGATACATTGTACAGGTAAATATACTGAAGAATGCATGTACATGTAAAATATTGACAGAAGTACAATCTAATTACCCAAAAAAACCTTCTAACTTTCACGCTTGACGCGCATGCACAATACAAATACAAGCGCAATAAACATTTAAGTACAATATACACACGTGCAATATACATACGCATATGAATAGAATAAAAATACATGTTCACCTCACATATGTGTAAAGTATACACATCTGTAAAATATACATGGATTTACAATATACTATACATATGTGAACAGCATACGAATGTTACAGTATACATACGCAAACAATATAAATATATGAAAAATATGCACACATGTACATACATATACAATATACGATGCGTGATATGCCTACATTTACAGTATACCGACTTGCAGATATGTTATAAATACCTGTACAATCTATCTGCATGTAGAGTAGTTACACATCAACTTTGTATAACTAGCTTGTTCACTTGTAGAATCACTGAAAGTATTGAATCTTGTTTATCACTGCCGTCTGTAATTAAACAATACGCTACTTAGTTGCTGGGCTGCAAGATATGATTACATGAGGCTTTTCATCTCCTACTTGCTAATAACTTTACACATTTCAAAAGAACAAAAGACTGTTGTTAACAAGAAAAGATTTAACAGATTTCACACACTAGACAGTTGACGAAGACCACTATGCATCTATGCATTAGTCAATCTGTTTCATCATTTAGTAGCGGGGCTCAGTGCCAATCTTACAGAGGCATTTAAATGTAACCTTAGGGTTCATCTGTTTGTCAAACTAAAAAATTAGCACCTCCAGCTATGATATGTATTGTTGCCTTATCTTGAGAACAAGTTGAGAGATTGCAAAAAAAACCAAAAAGATTGGACCAGATATCAAAGGAATAAAAACAGTGCTAACAGACAATGAATAAAAACAAATAAGAATGCTTGAACGATCACTAGATTTTCTTGCGTATTGTTTTCAACTCTGTAATAGCAGTGAATGATAACAATTTACAAAAAAACAGAACCCCAGCTTCACTGTTTTAACAAAATACTTGCAACTTTGACAAGAGGAGTTAGTATAGTGGTATGCTATAAACTCTTTGTCATAATTTGCTGAGTCATTGTGACTACAGTAGCAATTTCCACTAGGCCACCACCTTAATTGCGTTTTTGTAGACAGGGGCGTTTTGCGCAACTGAAATAAGTTTGTTTTCTGATGTACCCTCACAGTCCATGCTGGAAAATTTATGAGCAGTAATGTAAAAGTTGGACAGTTTTTTTCCCATGAACTGTTATGAAACTCCAATTTTGTGCAGAAAGTTGGCATAAAATTTGAGCCTTAAAACTTGATTTTGATTAGCACAGCTAAAACATGTTTATAATCTAATATATAAATCAGTGCCGGCACATACTCAGATGAAAAAAAAAACCGATTTGAAATGAAAAATTTGCCAAAACTTGATCCAAAATCTTTTTAAATTTTTACAATGACCTAGTAGCGCAATAGTGTGACTTGCTTTGTTACTTGTAGCAATCATCAGCATCGCTGGCAACAGTCACTCTTCTTTGTTATCACCACCTATAATTATAACAATCAGTAATTAGTTGCTGTGATATAAGACATGATTACATAATACCTATCACCCTATGCATACATATGATGAGCATACAAGTTTTGCCTGACCAAAATATTGGAAGTAGCACACTTCAGTTAAAACCAGTTAGCATACTTTGCAGTAGAAAGCTAGTGATGCATTCACATACAAGTCGACTAATGTTTATTGAATGGTAGCAGGTCTTCCTGTATACCAAGTGAAGGCAATGAGGAATATGCAACAGGAGGACTCCTCACTCAGCTACTTCGAAACGAGTTGGCAAAAAAATTAAATGCAAATCAAGAAAACCAAACAATTTTCTAGACAAATAAGAACAATAAATTTACCGAGTCCACACAAAACATTATGATTGAGAAAGAATCACACACAATCTGGCAAGAAACTGTCAAAAACAAGAACAAAATTGTGGATTGTAAGTTGAGATGCAGTGGTTTCTTGGAACAAACAAAAAGATCATTGTTTAAACCTACAACAAACTAGGTTTTATATGTGCTGAGAAAACTACTGGAGACAAAGACTTTAATTTTTGACCAAACACAAATCATTCACAAAAGCATGTTGAAAATGCCAATTGAGAAATTACAAATTTGGTTGCAATGTTCACTTAGCAAAGAAACCGACAAAAAGGCAGGAAAGCTAAAAACAAGTAAAAAAAATGTAACAGAAAATTGTCTCCATTATTGCGGTAGGCTGATCATGACACGGCAGAAATTTTTGAAGAACACTGAGCAAAAAACCTTGAGCGAAACACCACGGAGAATAAAATAAGTTTAAGGGTTGTCAAAAGTTATTCATGTCAAAGTCTAAAGTACGTTGTAGTGGAAAATGTAGAGTGACCAAAATTCTGTCTCAAAAATATAAATGATACAATTTTGAAATCATTGAAGGACGAAAAAAGACAGTAGAAAAAATCACAGTTGTAAAAAGAGCAAAAGCTAGTAAGAGTTGATGTTTAAAAAATTTCACCATCAGGAACGATGCTGATTCTTTCTGTGTAACTGAATTTATACCAAACATGTAGAACTACAGATAATTAACTTTTACGAGCAACCAAAGTATTTACCTTAGGAAGTTTGAGCTAGATAGATAAGTGGTGTCTCTCCTAAGCAGCATTGACCAAATGAGCTGTGCTGTAGATAAATGTACTTGCCTACTAAGTGAAAGGTGCCTGTAAGCATTGTATGACCAGTATAGCCCAATTAACAAAGAGAGTTCGCCCAAGTGCGAAAAAATAAGAGAGCATAACTCCTCGAACAAAAACAATAAACAGGAGAAGACAATGACGGCATGAATTGCTTAACTTACCTGAGTTACCATTACCATTACCATTACCATTACCATTACCATTACCATTACCATTACCATTACCATTACCATTACCATTACCATTACCATTACCATTACCATTACCATTACCATTTACCATTACCATTACCATTACCATTACCATTACCATTACCATTACCATTACCATTACCATTACCATTACCATTACCATTACCATTACCATTACCATTACCATTACCATTACCATTACCATTACCATTACCATTACCATTACCATTACCATAACCATTACCATTACCATTACCATTACCATTACCATTACCATTACCATTACCATTACCATTACCATTACCATTACCATTACCATTACCATTACCATTACCATTACCATTACCATTACCATTACCATTACCATTATCATTATCATTATTATTATTATTATTATCGTTACCACTGATGCTGTTATTCTTTTCAGATCAACAAGCTATTTTTGCTGTTGAGATTATATAATTTTAGATAACCTCAATAAATAAACAAAATATACTCAAGGAGTAAGAGGAATTTAAAGTTTGAGTATTACTATTAATAATTATACCATCAAATATTAATTATTATTCATCAATAATTAATGATATTATTATTATTTTAGAATAATATTATATCATAAACTCGGGAGAAAAAATTATGCTTCTGTGAGCGTGAAATTATCAATTAAACTCAAGTTAGTGATCAACTATTATTATTACCTGCTCCCAGGTTTAAAGATGATGAACGTTTGTAAATGACGTTAGGTTATTGTTGATGATTTTGCTAGGCAGAAGCTGCATTGATATAATGATCAATAACATAAGATATCAAACAAACTCGCTTCTCACTTTTTAAAATATTTTTTTTTAATCAAATTTACTCTGTCCTCAGCACTTTGCATTCTGTAATACCCACAAACAGATAATATACCTACAATTAACACCATTTCATAGCTCACATTTGTTATGCTCAGATGACGGTATTAGCTCTCCAAAACTTTCCCTGTACCTGCCAGTGACAAATTTTACCAACCAATGATACAATTCTCTCATTCTGACCATCAAACCTATCTAACACAGCTAATGATTTTTGTCAACTAAACATCAGTCACCAATGTTCCTGCTTTGTGTTCCGACTTTTCACTGTGATTTTAAAGCTATGAAACAAAGAAGTGTAGCTATGCCAAACTCTTTTTGATAATGAAGTGTCACTAGCTCCACAACGTATCAGCTCACAATATTTCTTGTGATGTACTTTGAATCCCTTGCTTGTGACCAACTCCTATTTCACGTGTGGTCTAGTGGTTAAAGTGCTTGCACTTCAATCCTGGATCTGGGGGTTCGATTCCCAGCACGGTTATCTGTGAGCAAGATATTTGGCTTCCTATGCTCTGCCTGGTCGGATATGGGCATAAAAATAACGTGGTCCCTAGTTTGATTGCACTCTTCATAATAACTATGGAGTCATGCTAGTAAAAGATCCCCCTCTGCCTTTTCGGAAGAGTAGCCGGTAACGGCGGGCATGGGTATAGGGTGCTGCTCACACAAGCTCCAAGCTTATGAGACCCGTCTTTAGGGTTGCCCACAAGGCACAGCTCAGAAAACAAAACAAAACAAGTATGTGCATATAATTTATAATATGTATCTGCTACAAGTGTGTTGGCAAATGCCAGGAAATGCTTACTCGGCTGGAGTCCAGGTGCTGCGCAGATGTCCCCTTGCACAACACACATGCGTATCAAGGGACACGCAACCGGTCAATGTTTGATGAAGTGTGAGGAGATTCAACATGTGACATCGGCTGTAAACTGCCGATGAAGGTGGATTGACCAGATGAGGCATTATGGTCACAGTGGCAATGCACTCAACTTTCGGCATATGACAACACACAACTATCGCTATATTGCCTATAGGTGAGAAAGTATGATAAGAGCGGATTACTATAGCAGAAAAGATGTTGCGTGCCCCATTAATGATCAGACATGCTGATGTCATTTGCTCAAAAGTGTTACACTTGTAACGTTCCCCCCCGTCAATTATTGAAATTAATCGAGCGATCTTAATTTTAAAGACATGCATCTTGTACTTGTGCATGTGTGGTGTGCTGTGCATAAAGGAATTGCCAAGAAAGATTTCTAACACCGCATATTTCTGCAAAACATGTACAGGGCAGTTATTAGTTGGGCTCCTGGTGCGTTAGTTATTATGTTTTGGACAAATTGTACACATGCACACAAATATGCATAACAGCGAGCATATTTTGCATTTTTCAAGTGGGGTATGAATCTACTGACTTGTGCACAATATGAGAAAATCAAGTACAACCTGGTACCCTTTCTGGGGAGCATTGAGAGGACAACCCCTTAAACTAAAACTGCCAAAGATACTGATAGAACCTTGTCTATTCGACTTCTGAAGAATGGTACTTTGGTGGGTATCAGTTATATTTGGCCTAACACAAATTACTCCAAGTGAAATGAACGGAATGTTGAAAGACAATTGCAACAGTCTCTGCACAAAATTCAAAGGCGATGACTGGCACTTTTTCGTATTACAAGGATAAATCTCGACAACAAGTTTCTGGTAGGCGAATCTCTCTGCTGAGCATTAGAAAGGAGCATCTGGCTAGTATGGCAGATGAAGGGCTACTTCGCAGACTAAACTTCCTATCAATGCCTGTGGCAGATATCTTGTCACTCGCTGACAAACATGGTAAAGATATGATGACCAATCACTGTTCAGCTGTTGTGACATGCCAAAAAGCAAACAAATATGTTATTTTATTAATTGAATGATGTATTATTGCTCATATCACCGAGTTACTGTTGACAAGGTCATGGCAACAATGGCTGGTATTGATGTTGCACTTAAATTAAACACACTGCAGATTTATATCTTTGAATATACATTTTTATCAACTGTTTGTGGTTTGTGCATAGAAACTTGTCAGTAGTTCACTTGACATCAAGTTGGCTACTTTGGTACGTGAGTGTTCAGGAATTGCAGGGTCTGTGTAGTAAAATATTTACAGAACTGGATGAACTGTAATAAAAGAACAGATCTTAACGAGTCTGAACATAGTTTATATTTCACATAACATTTTGACTTCCAAGCAGCACAGTTTAAACTGCTACCTGCTTTTAACCATAGACATATAAGCCCCTTGGAATGGCCATCCGCTCTATCAATCAATGAACTTCCATCAGAAAATTTGAGCAATTTTGGCTGTTTCCATTTACTCATTTTCTGGTCCAAAGTCCTCATGGATAATCGCTGCTATTTTCAAAAAAAGCTACATGCCAGCAAAAGCTGGTATGCAGTGTTTGGCGTCTAATTGTTTTAACACAACTACAATAACCTTGAGTTACATAGACTTTGACAGACATCATTTCACAAGTGACTGAAACCTGATTTAAACTATTTATCTGAAAGCAATCATCGTGATAATAATAACAATACTTCATAATAATGGATAATTGTCGTTGATAAACGACAGTTAATAATACTAACTAATAATACATGATGATTAATAAAACAAATAACATTATTATAATTGTTAAATTAATAGGTTGTTAGTGTTATTGTTATTACATCTATTTATTAGTATGTCTATTAATATTAATAATCAGTTACGAATTAGTATTATCATTCAGTTATAGTAATAATTATTTGATTCATCAATAATAATGACAACTATCAACATAGAAAATGCTAATAATGAAAAAGTTGAGAAATATAAACAACAATTAATAATATTGTTAGTACTTATCACTAACTATTCAATTTGAAAAGTAAAAAAAGGTGTAATAAACTAATAATAATGGTAACAATGATAATAATATTTTGACACAAAAATGATTAACTATGATACGAATAAATAATAACAATACTTGTTGTTATTATTATTAAATACAAAGCTCCACACAATTCTGCTTCATAATGTTAAGCAGTAGTGTCTGTGTATTCTTATTGGTAGTGATGATTCATAAAGTTCGCTATGTGTATGCGATTTATTAGTTTGTATATATACAAGCCAAAACATTTGACCATTTGCACTTAATTGGCTGGGATGGGCAGAGATAATAGTTGTAGCGAGCGTGTGAAGTGCTGTGCAATGCTAACTGTGCATGAACACCTGTGTTGCAATGGAGCAATCGTAAATATTGATCTAAACTATGTTGATTATCAGATTTCGAAACAAAGAAAGGGCGCTTGACAGATGAGCCGTGCGGTTGAAGAGTTCCTGAATGCAAAAAGCCGCCTGGCCAAAAGGCTATGCTATGCAGCTCACACATTTATTCATCAGATATTGATGCCGCTGGACAGATTTGACCATCTCAGACAAGGAACAGTTTTTTCTCTAGAACAAGTTGTTCCAGATCGACTTAAAGTTTGGCATGCTTTATGAAATTTCATGTTAGCGGTACATAGTTTTTGCAACTATTTGTTTTAAATTGGTAATTTTCAGTCGATTAAATAAACCTGCAAAACGTAATAATTTTTGACCTAGATTTTGAAGTAGTATAAATGAACAAATATTTTTGACAAATTTTCCTTAAATCGGTTGCCTGATACATTTTAGAAGCATTCAGCTCCTACTATGACAAGTGACACCCGCAAGAGCGCATTGATGGAAAACCAATCATTGATTGTAGTTGACGGGGATGCCTGCGCAGCCTCTGTTTCTCAAAAGCACAAAATAAGAGAGTAATATCGCTATACACAGATATGCCACTACTGCTATTTTATGAGAATATTTATATGTTCACAAGGGTTTTTATTCTGAGTTGATTTAGATTTAATTTGCAATGTTCGCCGAAGTTGTGCATGTGCAAACATTTGCATTGGTGAGAAAGTTTGATTGTTTTTTTGTATTGCAGGATTATTACTATGGGACATCAATGACACTGCTAAAAAAGTAGCTATTCTATAAAAACGTTTAGAACAGTCAAAAAAATGTCAAAAATTCATCCAAACATGAAAAAAATAACCCGGTCAAAGAAGGAGAGTCTATCTTGTTAGTAAAGGAGAAAATCCTTATCAATGAGGAGTTGGGGAAAAAAGAATCATACATTTTCGGATAATTTGGTGCAAACTGGGAAATCGATCTTGGGATTTACTGTTGCACAACTTGCGAGAGTTTTCCTATAGGTGAAGTTCATCAGTAATCCCCGTTATATACACCTTGTGAATACGTAAAGTGTTACTCTTAATACACAAATACCTGAAAGGTGGTGTGGCTTGACGGCTGGCAAATACACTAGCGATCAACGGAAGTTCGCTTCAGCTACCCTTCCTTATTCAAGCCCATGAGTTTCTTTGAAAGCATGTCACTCTTGCTGCTTTAAGGTTTCTCAGACGGTAAGTGTACATGATTTATGCCCTGGTCACACGAGACCGAATTTCTGACGAAACTATAACGAAACTATTTTTTTCCGGCCCAGCGAATTCGTTGCTCAGCAAACCGAGCGAATAATTCAGTTTCGTTGTGATCAAGCAATGCTAGGTTTGGGAAAATCTTCGGTTGCGATGCTTGCATGTGATTGGACCATTCGACCAGATAAGCTCATTAATAGGTTTATTTTCTATGTTCTGTTATTGGCTGGTCTCCAATGTCAGGGTCATTCACAACGAACGCATGGTTTCCATAGTAGTAGCGCATTTGTTTTTTGAATAAATAATTATTTATTATATTATATTCATAATGAGTTTTAAATAAATGAAATATAATAATAATAAAATATAATCAAACAATTGGAATAGTACTGGCTGGTCAAACTTAGCTATTTATTAAAATAATCTTTTCCAAACATCAAAAATAATAACAATTCTTCCATGCTTTTACATCACGCAGTAAAGTATGAGTAGGCCCGCACACAAAACACAATCATCTGTCATTGGATGAAACTAGTGATCGCTAGGCGTAACGAACTAATTATAGTTCTCGTGTGACCAGTACAACGAAACTATTATCGTCGCACCTCGGCGATTTTCTAAAATAGTTTCGTTATAGTTTCGTTTATCAGTCTCGTGTGACCAGGGCTTTAAACTGAGACTTCTATGTCACAAGTGGCTACACATGAAAATTCATTTAAAAATCTCTTTTTTTGCTAGATGAACTATTGCTATAATGCTTTAGCCATCAAGTTGTGTGTTTTCTAAATATTTTAGTACTGCCACACAATTATTGCTCAGAATGATTTTGACAAATGGCAAAAAGGTATTGACTGCATGTCAGGTGTAAATGCTTCTGTTTTAGAGTGTCTGAGGGTGAAGAGAAATGAGAACCCTCACAATAACGCACAATAATTGATCAGTGTACAATATATTTGACGGTTAGCGGAATTGTGGATTAGTCTAGTTGTCATACAAATTCCTATGCTTCCAATTCAGAATTAAAATAAATCTCAGCCGAGAAGTTGAAATTTCAGTTTTACTGTTACCAGAGGAGGATGGTAAAGAGGCATCAGAAGCTTAAGTGATTATGCTGACCGGTCTTTGATCATCTTGGAAGGTGCTGGTAGCGGTCTTCTTCACAGCCAGTTGACAGCTGAAACTCAGCGAGCTTTTAGTCTACATCATGGAGTTCGTCAGCAGCATGTATTTTCCCTTGCTTTTGCAAGAATGGATAGTCAATGGATGTCATAAGCTCATGACTTGCTAACAAAGTCAGGTCGTAAGCTTATGACACAAGCTCGCCACGTAAACTTCCAGCAAAGCAAGATGAAGGTTGATCCAAATGTAAAAGTTCAATGAGCGCATCAATGATGTTCGTCAATGGTATGTGCCTGTTAACTTGGTTCATCCTTGATGGATTCCATCTTGTGTCAGTATGTGTAGCATGCTCCTCTGGGTCGGTATTATCCACTGTAATCAACTCAAATGTTTAGCAATAGTAAACTTCTACACCTGGCTCCGACTTGTCTATTGTAGAGGTTAATCATGCTACCTAAGTACTGTCTACATTTGCTGCCGACTCATTGCTCACTCTGGATCAGTTGGGTCTACCCCAGTTCCAAAGATGCGATGCTACATTTGAATTTTTTCAGGTTAGTTAGAAATTTTTTTTCTATGTTAACGGTTCTGTTAAGACAAAATAAACGTAAACTTGCTTACTTGGTACGCTCACAGTATTTTATGAAACAGACCATTACTGTGAATGTAGCATTAGTGGCAAAAATCAAAGTCAAAAAGATCAAAAATTACCCATAAAATAATCTACATGACAATAATTGGTCATAAAACAATGTTTGTGCTGAATTAAAAACAAAACATAATCTGAGAGGAAAAAAATTTTAATTCAGTTGCTAATACGCTCGCCCATTTCATTAGCAGTTAAAATACAAACCACAAATTCATGTCTGACTCTAGCCCGAATTTTTTGAACTGGTCAATTTCATGACAGAGGAGAACCCCAACCTGTGGGATTATTAATAATGTTTCTGCTAAAGCTTATTGGGTGGTGGTGAAGCACTGAATTTTGTTTCAGTGTAGTAGCTCTTTATATTCAAGAGGACTGATTCCAAACTAGCTGAAGGTTTAGAATGCACATTTTGTGATCAGAAGGGACCTGCCAGATATTGATTTGATTGCATTTGGCAGTTTCACACTGATTAAATTTTATCAGTATTTCAGTGTTTAAACTGCTCAGTTAGTCTTTATGCTAGGTTGTTTTAAAACTTCCCAGCAATTAAGATATTTTCGTGGCAATTTTTTATGTTACCGAGCATATCAGTATGCGGTCGGACTACCTACATAATCAAGCTATAATTACAGGCAAAGCTTGTGATGTTAAACAATATGGGTATAACGTTGTAATTCAAAACTTTTTTGTCATTCATTTATGACAATCATACAACCACAAACTGTAGGTTTGTTTTTTACCATCTTGCTAATTGTCATTCAACCTTTGATGTTAAACTATCAGAGCGTAGTGTCATGAATGAATGGCAAAGATGAGTTTGTATTGTCATAAACTATTCGATTTGTATCAAACACAATCGGAATGTCTTTCTGAAAAACTACCATACACATTTTCCATTCATTTATCGACAAAATCTACATTTCTTTGTCGCCAATGCGTTTCCATGAAATGTTATCTCACATGCTCTTAAATCTGAGATAAGGCTGCACATATTTTGAGTAGATGTATGGGACAAAAATAGTTTCGTTTACGGTTTTCTAAAAAAATGCAAAACAGCGGTTCACAAGTCGTGGCAGCCTATATTTTACTGGCCTGGACTGAAATGAAGTTTGCTGAGATGATAATTATCATTTTCAGGTGCAAACGTTGAACAACAGACAAGGTTTCCAATAGTACCATTTCAATGGAAGAACCCAAACGATTGAGCAAATACATATCCAGCGTCTAATCAAACATGCTAAAAAGAACATGAAAACTGTGTGAGATATAAAAATTGCAATGACCAGAAGTATGGGCATTTGAGTTCAGATTCTGACAACACCGACCCAAATATCAACTCAATGAAAAACTAGCATAAAACTAATTCACAGGTTTCATGCTTGGGGTTTTGCAATAACAACAGTGGCATCTTGGGACGTACTGGTTTCTGCCAACGTATCTTCACAAAATTAGACACAACAAAGCAAAGACGATAAACTAAGCATTTACTAACTAGCTCTCTCCATTTCTCTCCTGTTGTTATCCCTTATCTCCTCTTCTCTCCTGTCTCTGTTTCTCCTCAATTGCTCTCTCTGATCGTAGTGATCCGGCTCCTCTACTTGCCCTTGTCTAACCGGCTCAACTTGGACTGGTTGTGCTTCTTCCGGTCTTCGTCTTGCACCCAATCTATCACTCAAGTCTACTACTTCATCTTGTCTAATGCTTCTCTGTTGACCCCTATTCTCGATGAAGTTCTTGATGGTTTCCGACAAAGTTCCAGCAAGTTCCTCATTGGGGTGCGCTATGACCCTCAGCTACTCTGTTCGAAAGTAGAGCAGTCACGTGTTGGGCTCTCGGCCGAAAACTCCCTGGATGGTAGCGGGAGTCCCTGTTCCATTTCTAGCATTGAGGCCACAGATTGTTTGATTCAAATGCTGCACTACCCCCCACTGGCTGGCCTCTAGATTTCTCGGAGGGTAGAAAAGGCATAAAACAACCCAGGGGATAGCAGCGACCCTGTCCAACTCTCCCTCAAACTCTGATACCATCCTTCCAGAAACAAATCCATCACCTCTTTGAGTGATTATATCTGGAATACCCGAAACCACGATCTTCACTTCCGCGTTCCGAGCCAACTCCCTTCTCATTCCTGACAGGGGTGTTCCTGGCGCGACAAAGACAGAGTACGGTTCTACATCCAGGTATCTAACAATGCTGTTTTCGATGACAATCCGGTCCACATGTCCTTCCATCTTTACTTCTGTCTTGATCCCTTTTTTTACACCGTCTTTGTCTAACTTCCCTCAAATATACAAAACATACCAGAAGGATTGACACTCCTGTCTAATACCATACATAAGCAGGGTTAAGGGTTTTCTTAACGTTCCTCAAACTGGGAGGCCTAAGTAGTAATATATGAGCAGATCTCCCTACCAAGTGTTTTTTTGTGGATCTGACCTTGGAGTTGAGACAATGGGTTACGGCGTTGGATGAATTCGCCGAGTTTATATTGTATTTTACTTGAGGGGTACTTGAGTGGCATTTGAGTGGCATTTGAGTGGCATTTGAGTTTTGATTAGTTTTTTACTTAATTTGAACTTATATGGCATATAGATTTTGAATGTATGGCATTCAAGTTTTGATAACTTTTTTACATAACTCGAACTCATATGCTATCTTGAGAGAGAGGGGAGAGGAGAGAGGAGAGAGGAGAGATGGGAGATGAGAGAGGAGAGAGAGGAGAGAGATTTTTTAGTTTTCTATACATTCATGTATATATGGTTAGTTATGTACATATTTATGGCTATATTTATATCTACATAGAGAGAGGAGATATATCTACATTGAACAAATATATTGATCAAAAATGAAAATTATATGTTTATATACCTGATTACATAATGAGGGGTACTTGAGTGGCATTTGAGCTTTGATTATTTTTTTACTTAATTTGAACTTATGGCATATACATTTTGAATGCATGACATTCAAGTTTTGATAATTTTTTTACATAACTCAAACTCATATGATATTTTGAGAGAAGAGAAGAATGAGGAGACTACATTGAATCAATATATGATTATATACATTTATTACATAATAAGTAGCAAAATATTCTTGTATAATATAGCTAGAGTTAGTAAATACTAAGTAATTCAAAGCACTACAACTTGTAATGACAATCAATGGTTGATAGTCTTTTTCTTTACAATGTTGTCATTGTTGTACTGATGTTATAACTAGGAAGGAAGACTTCTGTTCTATGTACTTTTGATTCCGTAATGAACTAAAATCAAAAGTTATGTATTAGTATAGGATGATTAAACAAAAATGTAAAATAATTACATAAATTTGAATTATAGTTCTTTTTACATTGGTTAGTTAACATTATATAGTAAAGAGAAGTAACTCACCAAGTTATATTATTCAGTTTGTTTTTTCTTGAGCATAATTTTCATCAAGCGTTTTTGATTCTCTCTCTTCTATCTAAAGCAAAACAAAAAATAATTGCTTTATAAATAAATATTATCTAATTGGAAGTATTACTTATATCAGTTAGTTTACATTGAATAAAAAATACTCACTGTGTTGTCTTGTCTGACATGCTCTTTTTGAATATAGTTTTCACCAGGGGGCGCTGGTTCTCTCAAAGATGTAGAAGATGTGTTTCCCACTCCCATTGAAAGCACTAAGACCTTGTTCTCAACAACCTCATCTGTGGTAAAGTACTTCATCTGGTTGGAATCATCAAGTTTGTTGGATAGGTTTTGAGCCGTTTCTATCGCTTGTAATGCTGTGAATGTGATTATATCATGTCGATGATAACCAAATCTACTAACTTCACGATTTCTTACAAGTATGACTCCTGTTCCAATTTGTTTGATGTTGCTAGCGTGTTTTTCAGGTATATATAGAACTCCCATCATCAAACCATCATATTGCAAACATCTGTAGTTTACCAGTAGCGCATTCATCACCACATCTCCATTAGGTAATGTTAACTGAGTTGATATTTGAGGAGATTCAAAACTGATTACACTTCCAACAGCAAATTGCGAGAGTGTTGCGATACGAACCATACTGATCAACTGAGTAGGTGTTTTTTTTTTTATTAATCTACTTAGCTGTTTAGCTTCCTCAAGGGAAATATTGGATGGGAAGTTGATAGGGTGAAAGATTGGATGCTTGTCTGAATCGAATCCCATAAAAACCACCAGTTTTGGAACATCCGGTTGTGTTGGAGCTAATTTGTTGTAATCCTCATTTCTCACCATAGACCTCACTTGTCGTCTGTTGCCAAATGTTTCGATATTGTAGCGGATAATGCATAAGTTTTTATATACATCCTCAGTTGGTTGTTCGATGGAGACTATCTCGAGAAGTGACGGCGTTTGATTTAAGTGAAGTGGTTGAAACCTTCCAATCATTACTCTGTCATTGGTATCGCAAGAATTGAGCAAACTAGCAGCATTTTTTGACAAGCAGGAAAGATGAGAAGGAGATGGCGCTTTCAAAGTCCAAGTATAGTCAATCGTTTTATTTCTATCCGAATCCCATGGCTTTGGTCGAATTGTGTTCAGTTTCCTTCTTATTAGATGTGAATCAGGAGGGATATTTTCTTTATCATCAGAGTATGGCTCGAATGTTGAGAGAAATGAGGTATTACGGTCTTCATTCATATTCAGAGCGTTCAGTCGGAAGTTGGAACTGAAAAGAGAGTAAAAAATATGTAACAAATGGCTGGAATTTGAAAAATATTTTGAAAAGAATAAACTAACTAGATATTTATAAAATAAACACATAATCAAAACCATAATAATTTTTCTGATGCGGTATGGTGAAACTATTTGATCTTTTATTAATAAGAACAAAATATTAAAACATAAAATTAATTTTCTGAAGTATTATAGCAAAACTAGTTGAAGTTTTTATCAGTATATGTTAAAGAATTATTTAGTAATTCTCACCTTATTGAGTTTCAAGTAAATGTAGTAGTTGGTGTGTAGATGTTGCTTCCTTGCTAGCTATTGTAGAACTGGATGCTTTCTGTGTGAAAACACTGGTTCTTAAATAGCTAAAGCTGTACTAATTAACCCTATGAAACCTTTATAATATATCTATGACTCAGCAGTTTTTTCACGCGATATTCCCGCGAAAGCTTTGGTTTTTATTCGCGTGAAAATTATTTTTTTACTCCCGCGAAAGCAATGGTTTCTATTCGCGTGAAAATAAACTATTTATTCCCGCGAAAGCATTGGTTTGTATTCGCGTGAAAATAAAATATTTATTCCCGCGAAAGCAACGGTTTCCATTCGCGTGAAAATGAAGTATTGATTCCCGCGAAAGCTTTGGTTTGTATTCGCGGGAAAATAAAATTTTTATTCCCGCGAAAGCAACGGTTTCTATTCGCGTGAAAATAAACTATTTATTCCCGCGAAAACACTGGTTTGTATTCGCGTGAAAATAAAATATTTATTCCCGCGAAAGCAACGGTTTCCATTCGCGTGAAAATGAAGTATTGATTCCCGCGAAAGCTTTGGTTTGTATTCGCGGGAAAATAAAATTTTTATTCCCGCGAAAGCAACGGTTTCTATTCGCGTGAAAATAAACTATTTATTCCCGCGAAAACACTGGTTTGTATTCGCGTGAAAATAAAGTATTGATTCCCGCGAAAGCAACGGTTTCCATTCGCGTGAAAATAAAGTTTTGATTCCCGCGAAAGCTTTGGTTTGTATTCGCGGGAAAATAAAATTTCTATTCCCGCGAAAGCAAGGGTTTCCATCCGTGCGAAAATAAATTATTTATTCCCGTGAAAACAATGGTTGGTATTCGCGTGAAAATAAAATATTTATTCCCGCGAAAGCATTGCTTTGTATTCGCGTGAAAATAAAATTTTTATTCCCGCGAAAGCAACGGTTTCTATTCGCGTGAAAATAAATTATTTATTCCCGCGAAAGCATTGGTTTGTATTCGCGTGAAAATAAAATATTTATTCCCGCGAAAGCATCGGTTTCCATTCGTGTGAAAATAAAATATTGATTCCCGCGAAAGCATTGCTTTGTATTCGCGTGAAAATGAAATTTTTATTCCCGCGAAAGCAACACTTTCCATTTGCGTGAAAATAAATTATCTATTCCCGCGAAAACATTGGTTTGTATTCGCGTGAAAATAAAATATTTATTCCCGCGAAAGCAACGCTTTCCATTCGTGTGAAAATAAATTATTTATTCCCGCGAAAGCATTGGTTTGTATTCGCGTGAAAATAATTTTGTTATTCCCGCGAAAGCAACGGTTTCCATTCATGTGAAAATAATGCTGATTCATAGCAGTGCAACTTAAGCTATATAAGAAGCACTGTTTTCATACAGAAAGCATTCACTTCATCGTTAGTAACTGAAGGAAGAAGATCTACTACATCATCATCTACTACAACCCTCCTTCTTCATCATTTGAGTTACATAGGAAACAGCTGAAGTTCAAACAACTATGTATATAATTCATCTAATTCAAAGAACAACAAGTCTTCATTTATGATGTAAGTATTTATATTTCGTTTTAATTGTAATCAATTTAAGCGTGAAGACATTTTCTGAACAAAAAACAAGATTATTCACTATTTAAGATATCAAAAAATGATGTATGTAAGTTTTAATTATGGTTATTCTTATTATTTCAGAGGCTTCAAAATGAAAAAAGTACTCCTTCTTCATCCGAATTTTATAGAAAGCAGCTCTCAAGTTCAAACTAACTGAAGGAAGAAGATCTACTACATCATCATCTACTACAACCCTCCTTCTCCATCATTTGAGTTACATAGGAAACAGCTGAAGTTCAAACAACTATGTATATAATTCATTAAAGAAAAACAAGTCTTCATTTGTGATGTAAGTATTTATATTTTGTTTTAATTGTAATCGATTTAAGCGTGAAGACATTTTCTGAATAAAAAACAAGATTATTCACTATTTAAGATATCAAAAAAAATGTTGTATGTAAGTTTTAATTATGTTTATTCTTATTATTTCAGGACTTCAAAATAAAAAATGTACTCCTTCTTCATCCGAATTTTATAGAAAGCAGCTCTCAAGTTCAAACTACTAGGAATATCATTCATTTTAATTCAAAAGAAAAGACAAGTCTTCATTTCTGATGTAAGTATTTACGTTCTATTATAATAGTAATCAATTCAAGTATATTGAAAAAAAATTGAAACCTTAGTCTTTTTTATTTTTTTGCTATAAAGCATTATCATTTTTTTTTAGAATAACAACGAACTAGATCAAAGGAAAAGAACTTTCCAACAAAACTTCAACTTGAGTAATAACTGAAGCTACTACTTATATTATATATAAATAATATGTCGAGTAACAAACAGCAGATATGTAGCAAACACTATTTATAATGAAAAAAGAGAAATGCAAAAAACTCGAAATTGTTTTGAAAATACTAAAGACTGCGCTGAATGGATAGATGATAGTTTACTCGTTACTTCATCGTTGTTTTTACAACGAACTTTTCCTGATACCACTGCAATAACTTATGTCGTCGCAACTTATCCGGATAATCACTGTAGTCTTTTGTCATTAAAATTACAAAAAACTATTGCGCAACTTTCCCCATCGGACTTTTTCAAGTTCATTTACAATGAACTCTCTTTTTATGAAAGAGAGGCTTTAATGCTTGATGAAAGTTATCGAAGAAAATCATTTCTTACAAATTGGAGACGAGTAGGTAAACATTGTGGTGAAAACATGGCTGCAGCTGGTTTCTATAACCTTGAAAAAGACAACGCTGTTCGATGTGTTTTTTGCCAAGGGGTATTACTAAACTGGAAGGATGAAGATGAACATCCGATGAAAGAACACGCTAAAAGTTTTCCGTTTTGTCGATTTGTTAGAGGATTTAACACTCACAATCGTCTGTATAGACCTAGGAAACTACTTGCAGATGAAATGAAAAACATCTCAATTGTCAAAAGTTATACGATGGAAGAACAAAAGATCAGAAGAGGAGATTTAACTGCAGAAGTATTACCTCTAGGTATATCAATTGATCGTGCTGATACACCACGTTTTGCTACTGAAACATCTAGAGAAGACAGTTTCAAACAATGGAAGGGTAAAGTCTCCATGAAACTCCTTTCCAATGCAGGTTTCTACTATACTAAGTTCGGGGATAGTGTGAAATGCTTCTTTTGCTCAGGTGAACTTAAAGAATGGAAAGAGAGTGATCTACCATGGGAGGAACACTGTCGATGGTTCCCAGACTGTTATTTTTTACTCGGGAGTAAAGGTGAAGAGTACGTTGAGGATGTTTACATGCGAACGGAAAAAGGCAAAAGGTGTAAGCGACGGGTTGAAAAATATCGAGAAAAATTAAAACAAATAACTCGCAACAATGACACCGAAGAAATGAAACTTATTTGCAAAAAAACTAGGATACAGTCAAAACGATATCGAACAAGTTTAGTGTTAAATGGAAAACCTTTTGAGCGAATAGGTTTTATGATTGAAGCCCTACATATTTTTGAAAATGATTTTACAACTGTTGAGAATTCGTCAACACTGTTAAAAAATGATGCTAAATCAATTGATTCGTTAAAAAAAGATAAAGATCCGCTGTTAAAAAAATGATGCTAAATCAATGATTCGTTAAAAAAAGATAAAGATCAGACTAAGCAAGCAAACTCGCTCAATGTGTGTCTGAGACGCATGAAAAAAAGTAATTGCAAATCATATCTCTCTTCCGTGTGGTCATCTCATTTACTGTAGTGAGTGTAAGGAAAAAGCGCTTACTGAATGCTCATCAGAAGTAAAACCTTGCCCCAATCGATGGTTGTCAGGTTGAAATTAAAGCATTTATGAAGATCTACATGAGCTAGCATAACAATTAACCTCAAAAAAAGAAAAAGTAATGAATGATTAAATAGATGTTTCAATTTGAAAACGTATCATTCGCGTTTTGTAATTTAACGGAATAACAACAAATATGCTACGTGTTGAAGACTTTGCTCACCAAGAAGCTTCCGATGCTATAGGTCCTAAGACTTTTTTGGCTGAGGTTTCTGATGAAATGTTGAGGATTTATTTTACGGAGGAATGTGTATACTGTGTACTAGGAGGAAGTTTTTACAAGCAAGCAACCAATCTATCGCTACTAAACTGTTACTGTTCACACACGTTGATGACAAATGTATCACTTGTAAAAGATATGCTGAAATGGTTGAAGGCGCTACACCTACCAAAAAAGAATTGGGTGATGCCTATCGACTGGATTGATAGAAGACAAGTTTTGAAAAATGCTAAAATGGGTTTTTTGGTGCATGATGAATGGATTAATGCTTTTTTGGATCTTTCCACTGATGATTTGAAGTCTCCATTTTTGTTAACAAATTTGAGAGCACGATTAAATCCCTACCTATTACCTACTAGTCAGAGCAAACTGGCTTATCAACGACTAAAGGATAAATTACTTGTGATAGCAGAAGGATATCCATACGCTTACACTCTTGATGAAAAAGAAGACTCAGTCAACCCGATAATAACTATTGATTCGACAAATATATCTGAAGACTCATAAAAGAACTGCTACAAAAAAAGTTGCTTCATTTAATCTCTGAACTACAGCAGAAACATGAGTGGAAAAAACTCAAGGATTCAAGTCAATTGGTACATTGGCTGATTTTGTTCCTAAGTTCATAAGGACTCATTTTGAACACATTCCTTTAGAGCGTTCGAATCCTCTTTTTGTTCAACTCATCACCGAAGAAGTATTTTATTTTGTGTTAGGATTCAATCTAGTTCGTAAATCAATACAAAGCACTTTTGAGCTGTAATTGTATTTCAAGAGCAAATCCTCTCGAATGCTTAAACTGTTCTAGGAGCTTTGATCCAAAAGTATGCTGTCCGCAAGACAAGTTGATAGATTTTTGAAGATCTCAAAAGAGCGATCGAACTGGTTGATATAAAGCAGTGTTTGAAAGATGCTGAACTGGGTGATTTTGATAGATATTTCGATTTTAAGAGGTTTGACTTCATTTCGCTGGACAGGAACACATGTTCTTTTGTCTCAATCTCGATTGGAACCATACTTACATTTTGGTAACCACTTTGATGAGATTGTTTCACATCTTGAAAATCGGTTGAGAGAGCTGAACAAGCCGCTAGCCTCTTACATATAAATAGAAAAAAACATCAAGAAAGAAAGTATTCAACTTTCAACACTGAAAGCGAAAAACATTTAAAAAAATGAGCTGCGTATTTATCTTGCTACTGGCACAAACATTTCCCAATGTTAGTGGAGTATTCTATACCAACGAAATTGATGAATGTATAGCCGGAGTTATGGATAAAAATGATGTCTTGTTTTTTTCACCTTTCAAAAGGACTATACGATATAAAGATGAAAATGGAAAAAACTGTGTGCGACTCTACCCTCCCGACTTATTATATTGTGGTTTTTTCATCCCTCCAAGCGCTTCTTGGATCTGCAAGGAAATAACTTCTACAGATTCTGTGTCTTGTGATACACCAACAAAATACACTCTGAATCAGGAGGAATGCGCAATAGGGGTTAAAAATAATACGGAAGGTCTTACTCAAAATACAAAACTATTTTGGAATGATGACATTATGTGTATTTGAATACAACACCTCACGTTTGATTTGTCCACCAACAGAAGAGTTTGAGACAACCAACTTTGCATGTGTGGAATGCAATCGTTTGATCAACAGGGAGTCGAAAATAGCTACTATCATCACTAACATCAATGGTATTGAAGGTGTAAATTTGTCATTTTCGAGTTTTGAAAGTTTGAAGTCTGTTCAAAACAAGATTATCATCAGTATCACATGTCAAGGAGATACCAAAGACAAATGCAATCCCAAGGTTATAAATATAGAGCTTTAGTTGAAGCATATTAACCAAAGACCACCGAAATGCAAGACAGTTAACTCTAGATGATGAAAGCATAAACTAGGTTAAAAGTCTCTCTCTCTGAATAAAAAAAAATGAGATATTGCATCTATCTCCTATTATTCCCAATCCTAAGCGGTTATTGTCTTGTAACCGAGTTTACACCATTCACTTTATCTCATAGAGCGTCTGGATGTTTTCGGGGAATTCTTAATATGGAAGCGGTTGATTCAGTAACTCGTATTTTAAGAAAAAACTTAAAATATCGTATGCGTAGACTCACATGTTTCATGGAACCTACTCACCTACGTAGAAGCTGTGACACTCGTGATATGTGGCCTCAACACTACTTTGTTTGCAAAACCGACGAAGCTTTAAATTACATTCGTTTATACGATGAAGGATTACTAACTACGACTCAAAGAACAACTCCAACAACAACCACTACAACTCCACATACAACGACAACAATCACCACAACTCCACAGACAACGACGACAACAACCCCGACGACAACCACTACAAACAAGCCAGTAGTTCCGGCTTTATCACCGTCAATTCCATCTCTTCCACAAGCTCTGGGTTTAGTCGATTTAATTTTGGAACAACCAAGCCCTACAAACTCTACTATATACAATTCTGATTGTGTGTGTGATAGATACATCATATGCGAAAACAATTCAGTATCAATTACAAATTCAACACCATCGATTTATAGAGTTTTTATTTATAATGATTTGGAGGGTTTTTCAAAACTTTCTCTGTCTATATCGGAAAATAGTAAACTTAAGCTTGAAGAAAATCTTCTCATCATCATTGAACCTGAATGTGATGATATTTCTTGTAAAGTCATCAAATACTTTACAAATTAAAAAGTTTTTATAGACTTTAACTCTATATATTCAACTTATTACACTCTATTATGATATCTATTTTATCACATTCTCCTTTTTTTGTAAATTTGTACAATTAGATGAAATTTAACCATTTAGAGAATGATTTCTTTTTGCAAAAAATTTATGAAAATTGAATGAAATGAAAAAAAAGACTATGTATTAACTGTTATTACTTAGTATTTACTGACTCTAGCTATATTATATGAGATTTTCCCTACTTATTACATAATAAATGTATATATTCACATATTCTTTCATTTTTAATCACTGTATTTATTCAATGTAGATATATCTCCTCTCTCTCAAGATATCATATGAGTCGGAATTACAGAAAATTATCAAACCTTAAATGTCTTACATTCAAAATCTAGATATCCTATGAGTTATAATTATGTATACAGTTACTCCCTACTTATTGTGTAATCAGGTATATAATCATATAATTTTCATTTTTTGATCAATATATTTGTTCAATGTAGATATACCTCCTCTCTCTATGTAGATATAAATATAGCCATAAATATGTACATAACTAACCATATATACATGAATGTATAGAAAACTAAAAAATCTCTCTCCTCTCTCATCTCCCATCTCTCCTCTCTCCTCTCTCCTCTCCCCTCTCTCTCAAGATACCATATGAGTTCGAGTTATGTAAAAAAGTTATCAAAACTTGAATGCCATACATTCAAAATCTATATGCCATATAAGTTCAAATTAAGTAAAAAACTAATCAAAACTCAAATGCCACTCAAATGCCACTCAAGTACCCCTCAAGTAAAATACAATATAAACTCGGCGAATTCATCCAACGCCGTAACCCATTGTCTCAACTCCAAGGTCCAATCCACAAAAAAACACTTGGTAGGGAGATCTGCTCATATATTACTACTGGCCTAGATACCCTAATTCGTTGTTCCGTTCTCACCTCAACTGCACTTCGATCGTCCCTCTGACTTTCGCCCTGTCTAATTTCCACTGGTGTATCGAGATCCTCTCTCGGCAAAGCCCTCAGATGTCTTCGAGTCCTTCTCACCAGGCGTTTGTCAGTCTCTATCCAGTAGCTGCCTGGTTACTCTGCTTTATACTTCACCACGCCTCTTTCACCTATGTCCGTATGACTTGTCTCAATCCACACTGTCTGACCTTCATCAAAGTCTGAAGCTTCCATATGCCTCGTCAACTTATCAAAGTTTCTCTTCTGTCTCTTCTTCAGACTGTCATCTCTCGATCGGAACTCCTGTAGCCCTACCTATCTTCCATGTTGCATCGGTAACTCACTCCTCAGCCTCCTCCCAAAAAGCCACTAATCTGGTCTGTAGCCGCTCTCTAGCGGCGTTGTTCTATAAGCCATGAGAGCTTTATTCTCGTCTTCTTCCTTGTTCCATAGTCCCTTTACCGTTTCCACACTCCGCTCTGCTAAGCCATTTGCTTCATGGTCATGTGTGCTGCTTGTGATGTGAACTATACTATATTCCTCCATCAAGTCTCTCCATTCTTTTGAAACGTAGCATGGCCCATTGTCAGTTCTTACCTTGGCCGAGGCACCAAACCTTGGGATGACTGGTCTAAACTTTCTCACTAGATCTGCCCCGGTTTGTCCTTTCGTCTGTAATACCTCTATCCATCTGTAGTAGTAATCAACAAAGAGTGCGGAGTGACGGCCTTGGAATTCAAACAAATCTGACGCAACATAATTCCAAGGTAACTCAGGCAGTTCAGTTTGTTGCAGTGGTAAATTTTGCATAAGTTTGAACTTTATGCATTTAGGACATTCTTCTACCATGTCTGTAATTTATTTTCTAATAGAAAGCCACCACACTGAGTCCTGGCTTCGGCGATATGTCTTTACTATGCCGTAATGACCTGTGTGTAGCCGATTTAACATATCTTCTCTCATAGGACCAGGAATAAATAGTCTTGAATTCATCATGATCAGCCCATTTTTCTCGCTCAACACATCTGCATTACCTTTGACCTTCCTTAGATCGCCTTTGACTACCTTCGGCCACCCATCTCTTACTGCCTTCAATATCACCTGGTACTCTTTATCATTCTTAGCTTGCCTCTGGATTTCTTCCACCAATGCGTCTTCTTCAGCTGGTATCACTGACGAGATATGCATCTCCACTCTTGATATTTTCTCTACTTCATGTTCAGTCGGTGGCCTAGAGAGCAAATCCGCAATAAATGTTTTGCTCCCTGGGGTGTGAAATATCTCATAGCTATATGTCATGAACCTCATCTTAAACCTCGGTACCCTCAGAGGTAACTCAGAAAGATCTTTAGATCCCAATAAAGGAATCGGAGGCTTGTGGTCTGTTTCTATTTCGAAGTGTCTTCCGACTACGTAAAAGTCAAACTTTCCGCATGCCCAGGCAATTGCCAAAGCCTCCTCTATCTGGCCGTATCTCTTCTCGACGTCTGAAAGCTTCCTTGAAGCATATGCAATTGGCTTCCATTCACCATTTCCTTGGTCCTGCAACAAAGCAGCTCCTAGAGAGTGACAACTGGCGTCTGCTGCTGCTTTTATTGTAGTCAAATACGGCCAGTAGTGATGAAGAGGTAATCAATTATTTAACCTTCTCAAAACTCCTTTGATGTACATCCATCCATATCCAACCACTATTATTCCAGTCTAACTCTCTTAATGGTACTTCTGCTTCGGATATGAGTGGACTAAACAGACTCAGGTAGTTTACCATAGCCAAGAATCTTTGTAAACTCTTCCTGCCCGTCGGTGCCGGCATTTCTCGTACCACTCTTTCTTTTTTGGGGTCAATTCCTATTCCCTCTTCATTTAGTATGTGTCCTAGAAATTTTACTTCTCTCACACCAAAGACACATTTTTTCTTGTTCAATGTCATGCCTGCCTCTTCTATTTTTGTCAACACCTCCGACAATCTGGAATCGTGTTCCTCTTTGTCTTTGCCCACCACCAAGATGTCATCCATCATACACACTACATCATCCAATCCCACCAATATTTTATTCATGTGTCTCTGAAAGAACTCAGGAGCGGCTGAAATGCCAAAAGGCGTCTTCAGGTATTGATATCTTCCAAAGGGTGTAATAAAGATGGTGTATTCTCTAGACTCCTCTGCCAAATCGATTTGCCAAAATCCAGAATTCGCGTCCATCTTATTGAAATAGCGACCACCGTCCGATGACGCAAGAGTGTCTTCCAGGTGAGGCAATGGATAAGTCTCTCGCATGACACTCTTGTTCACTTGAGTTAAGTCAGTGCAAATTCTGACTGTTCTGTTGGACTTGGGAGGCACAACCATCCCCAAACATCAGGACATTGGTTTCTCTACTTTCTCTATTCCTCCCAAGTGCTCCATCCTACCTAATTCATCCTTTGTCAATTTTCTCAGACCGATTGGTAGTATTCTAGGGACGTTCAGGCACAACGGCTTAGCTCCATCCTTATTGTTTATTTTGAATACATCAGGTAGCACGCCTAACTTGCGGAATAATCTGATGTGTTTCACAATCACATCCTTACTAATGCTCAGTATAGTCTTGACCAGATTAAATTCAAGAATCTCTGGCTTACCTAGCAGGCTGTCCTGTGCTCCTTCAAGTATATATGCCTTCCCTCTAACTTCTTGTCCCCATGGTGACAATAAGGGATATAAGCCTTGAAGTGGATTGTAGGTTACTTCCATCTGCTCCTCTAAATTTTCTCTTGGTCGGGCGCATTTCTAACTCTAGCCTCTGCGCTGTCTCTTTGTTTATCACCGTGACATCAGCTCCCATGTCCACTATGAATTTAACGATTTTCTTTGTAGATTTCATCTTTATCTCAAATTCATTGTCTATTTCCTTCTCTCCTAGTCATAACGATTCATCACAGCGTTTATATTTCCTTTGCCTGTTCCTTTACCGCCGAATTTATTGGGACAGTTCCTTGCCATGTGTGATGACTCTCCGTAGCCATAGCACTTTAGGGCTTCTCTTTGGATATTCATTCCACCTTTCCCATCCTTCGATTTCTCGACACATGTTCTGTAATCGTGACCCCCATAACGGCCACAAGTCCAACACCCATGACCTCTACCTCTATCTCTATGGTTTCCTCTTCCTCTAAACCTTGAATTATAGTTGCTAGCTACAACTCGGTCAACGTTTGCAAAGTCCTCTCCCATCAGCCGCCAATCTTGGTACACCTCTACCGCATCGACCGCCGAAATGGGTTTAGGTTCTTTAAAACCTCCTGTTTTGATAATTTTTGAGGCTGCTTGAACCGACTCATAACGGCTACACATATCTTTCCCTTTGCTTAGTGACAACTTTTTTTTCAAAAGTATTTCACTCCTTATCTTCTCAACATGCATCCCTTTGATAACTATCTGGATGTCCATTTCCTCCTCTAATCCACCCCATCTGCAGGTGCTACCGCTCCTTACAACTCTTTCAATGAACTTGTCTAACCTTTCACCTGCCTTCTTTGCCCTACACAGAAATCTATGTCTTGTGGCGACTATGTTCTCCCTGCTGGCGAAGTGATTATTAAAGGCCATTTTCAGTCGCTTATATTGCATGATATCTATGTCCAATGTTTCAAAGATGCTCATCCCATATTCCCCCATGCTATCTAATAATAATGCTGCCTTCCTTTGCTCAATCTCAAACTTTTTTAATTCGCTTTCAACAGTCTTACTTCTTGATTTGGCTCCTTCCCTCTCTCTAAACTTCAGACCTGCACCGATGACGGCTATTTCAAAGCGTCTAATAAACTTCCTCCAGCATTCAAGCTCAGCACCATTCTCCATAATGAAGGCCGGAGTTTCAACACCTTTTCCTAAACTACCACCGGAAAATACAGTACTTAAGTAATATGTTTACTTCTGACACCATGTAGTGTATTTCAACTTACATGCAAGTTGTGGCAGTACCTCCTAGCTTCTCTCTCTGCTTGAGTTGAGCTCTTTCCAGCTATCGCTTTTTGCAAGATGGCATCTGCACATTTTCGGAGTTCCTCTTGCGCATGCCAGGACGCTGCAATCGCTCAAGCTCTCTACATCCGGTCGCACCACACCGTCGGTTTAACCACACCAACGGAGGCAGTTGCAGTCAATGTGCCGTTGAAGTGCAATTCAGCCGACTAGTGTTTCTGGCAGTTTGTATTATTATTTCTTATTATTTTGCGTAAGAGCAAATAAATGAAAAAGTATCACAGTTGTTGACTGGTAAGGGATTTTAGTAACAGATTGGCTATCATTCAGTTATTTTTATTATTTATTATTAGTAATACCAAAAGCGAACAGAGCAAGTTTTTGTTAAAAACAAATACACCTCAATTTTTATTACTGTAAAAACTACTTACTAGCAGCAGAGATTCATTCCATTCAAATTGGTTGTATTGTCTCATAAATAGCAGTGTAATACACCACAAACGATCATTGTTTGTTGGTGATATAAACCAACAAGCTGACGAAACCATGCAGTTACAAAGGATAATTTTCAGCTTGTTGTTTTATTACGCATACCTTGTTATATTGCCGTTGGTGACATTAGCGCTTCCAATAGCAATAAACAGCTGGCATTTGGCTTATCGCAAATCCTTTGTATTCAGATAGAGAAAAACGCTTTTTGACCAGCCTTACAGCAAATTTATCGTCAACGGTTTTTCCAATAATTCACTGTACTAGTCACACTACAGTGTAGTGCAATGAATCTTACTTCATTTGACTCTTCATTTAATTTTTTCGTGACTAGATGTCAGTATTTTGATTAGGAGCTCACACACCCAAAAAGAGTCCATTGTGTTTTTGTGATTGAGTGGTGTGCGTTGAATTCACTTTGGGGCACCTACAAATTCAGTGATAAACCATGCAAAACATATCTACAGGCATGACTGAACTTTGTCTGGTGTTCACGTCATCAATGTCATATGGGACCGTAATTGGTGCAATTTATGGTGCTGAAATAATCCAGTAGAAAAATAAATATACTGGACAACAAATTTCTGAATATACAGCGGTTGGTTTTGTTGAGGAAAAAACAAAAGTAGATCTACTAGGTGAGTGATAGGAAGACCAGTTTTTTTAAAGGTTGCTATTACCTGCAATAATTAACAGACAATGGTATATAGGTTTGAATTTATGTGTGCAGATATTCCAACATTTGAAAAACATTTGTCATGTTATATTGGCTTTCTGTGTGGGGACATATAATGTGCAGACTAAGCAATGCTATTTATCGGTTCTGAAAGATATGTATTATAAAAGCATATAAATAGTAGTTGTTAGAAGAAATGTAGGGGGCTGAGGAGAAACACGTTTAAGAAGATAACAGGCAACTTGTAATTACTTGCAATAGACAACTGTGAAAAAATTAGTTTGTGTGACTGCGTGAGTACTTGTCTATAATCTGAGTCCCATACATGCCTATATTACTCACAGAGAGAAATGATAACCGCTGTGAAAACACCTAGGTCTAAATTTGCCATTTGTTAACAAACTGCAGATAGTTTTAGTGTTGATGTTTTTTCAAAAATATAATGTTGATGTTTTTTTCAAAAATATAAGAGGGTGAAAATGAAGACAAATCATGGGGACAAATCATGGAACATGACATGCTGTAAACATCAGATGATTTTAGTGTCAAAGCAAATCTATATTGGTTCACGACTCACATTATTTTCTTTCAGTATGCATAGATTGCAACATTTCTTAACAACATCGTTTTTGCAAGTTGTTTATATAAACAGTGACTGCATTGTGTAAAAAAATCAGGTGCATATAGTGGCTAGATAAATGAATGTCCGCCATTTGTTATATTTAGGGCCCGCATCAGTCGGCGGCAAACGCATTGATCCAGGCCAAAACATTTAATTGTGGAGATGTCGAAATCCTGTGTGCATTGTAGGGAAAGTGATGGTTTCCACATCTGTGAGCATTTTATTGATGTTTATCGTGTTGTTGATTAGTGACTTGTACTGATGGTGTGGTGCGCCAGTAAGCAGCATATATTGATAGCGAGTCAGTGAAGAAACAGCTTTACACCTAGCCCGTTGGTGACCTTTATTTCGAATAAAGTGATTTTTTATTTACTATAATAATATTAGTCATTTTAACACAATATATATTTATAATATATTAGTAGTGTACTGATAGTTATAATAATTAATCAAAAGCAATAAATATATAGTTTATCAAATTAATAACTAGTAATAATGATAAAAAATGACACGGAGAATAAAATGCTTTGAAATAATAGTCACACACGCAGTTATGTATTGATTTAGTGTTATGGATCCGCAGTGCTTGTGACTTATAAGTAAGCCTTGCAAATCAATTATATTTTTCTGTGGGGAGAGTATTTTGCGACTCGCTTAAAATATAGCTACTGATCCACTTGCATTAACTGAGTTCTTAGAAACATTTTTTACTTGATTGTTTGTGAGGATCAAATTTGCGGGAAAACACACTTAGTGTCTCCCTGTCTCATAGTTTAAATTGAGCGGGGAGAGAGAGGAAGAAAGTGATGGAGAGGTTAGGGAGGGGCAGCGGCGGAACATGGGAGGGGAGCTAGAGAGTGGGAAATAGAGCGGAACGGTCGGTATTGAGAAGGAGAGCAGGGGAAAATTGAGTGGGGGTTTGAATTTGAATAGGAAAAATGCTGCTAATTAAATGTATAGTAATTACAACAAAATAATTCTACATACCGGATGTTTTGTTAAATGTAAGGTCAATAAAACTGTTGATGGTACAAGTTCAGGAATAACTGCTATGTACACCACTACAATGTTATTTTACTGCAAAATGTGGCAAGTAGGAAACCTGTATAATAATCACACACAAGAATTGATGTATGTTTCACTTGCAGTAGTACCAGAAAAAGAGTAGCTTACCATCATTAGAAATAACTTAGCAAAACTTAGACAATTGGTAAGTCAATTGATATATGTACGTGGATGTATGTACAATTATATACACATAAATATTAAACTTCATGTACTAGTGAGTGTGATATAAAATTAAAAGCACGATTATACTTCAGTACGCCAAACAGTTCACAAAATACAGTGGGTGGCCAACGAAAGCCAGCAACATTTGGTCTATATGTGGTGGATTTCGGTGAATGATCTTGTGTGAGCAGTTACACCAGGAGTTGTCATACCTTGATAAGAAGACGTTAGCCGATTGCCTAGCAACCTGGAGAGAGCCTGCGTACCAACGGATATGGAGACAACTATATCAAGTACAGTAAAGAACCTTTACTAGGAATTGTTCCAGTGATCGTCTTGACATTAAAGTGAATATGCCACGCTCAAGACACCTTTATATCATTTTGAAGCTCTCACTTCACTATTATCAAATTTGTGCGAAAACTCAGTTGTTAGCACTTCATTCATCTTCGGATTTGCCTCCTCCATTTATTGGCTTGAGCAGTGTTTTGGCACTGTGCCCTTACCAGTAAAAACATTTTGGAAGATCAAAGCATGCCAAATGTGATTTAGGGACATTCACTAGATTTCCATGCGTCGAAATTTTGACGGATTTTTGGATTTTTCAAATCTTCGAAGGATGGAAGTCCATGAAAAGTTCGAAGTTTTCAAAACTCTGAACTTTTCACAGCTCCGATCTCGAGGGTGGAACTTTTCAACTGTTCGATGATACAAAACTGCGAAATTTTGACGATAGGATCATGGAAGTTGAACACTTCGTAGTTTTCATTATAATAAACTATTTAATTAACAACATTAGTGAGAATCACCAGAAATTAATTATTATTTATGTTTAATCTTGATGTTCTTCCTCCATGGAAACAGTATTGAGAAAATATAAGGTCCCCACTCTCAGCATCATGTTAATAAATAATAAAAAAGTAATAATGGCATTGTAATAATAATAAATAAATAACAATAAATTATTATTTATTTATATCAGAGTTTGACAACTAACGACCACTTATTTATTATAAGGTAAAGTTGGCTTTGAAAAGTCATACATACACCGGTTGATGTCATACAACACTCATCATCTGTGTTAGTAATTAATTTTAGACCACAAGATTTAAAATGTAAACAAGTTGGTGACAACACGCACTTGTGAAAACAATATTTTTTTGACAATGATGTTATCGTTTCAATAGAAACTGCTCATCTCTCGCCGCAACAATACCATGACGTTGAAGCCGCCAAATCACTCAGACTCTCATTGCGTAGTTATCCTTTTCTTGGTGTAGACAACTCTGCATAATTCTTTCAAAAGTTCGTATAATGGAAGTTCGGCAAATCAAAACTTGAAGTTTTCAACAATCCGTTGTTCAAAACTCCTTCGAAACTTCGACGCATGGAAATCTAGTGATTGTCAACACAATGAGATAGTATGTTGACCACAGGGTCAGCTTAGACCACACAATGAGGTCAAGCAATTAAATAATCAGCGCAAGGAGTGCAGTAAACAAAGACAAGTTTGTAACTATAAAAAAGGGGCAGAACATTTTGTCATCACATATCTATGGGGAAGCTTAGGATAAGGAGCAACATGCCAGACAGAAAATGCCTAATTTGTGATTGCAAAGAAGCAATGTTTGGTTTTTTTACCATCAATCCAGAGATACGAAACAAGTGGAATGCATTTATCTATCAACATGGTCCAGAAATCAAAGTTTTTAAATCATCAGCGCTGTGCTATAAGCACTTTCTGCCATCAGATTTCACAAACTGGAACACATGGATAGCAAGGCGTCAAAGTGGAGAGACTTTCGTACTAACTCACACTATCACACCAATATTTGCACTTGATGATGCATCAAATTTTGACCTCTCTGACAGCTGATCTCAGTTGACCCCAGGGGTCATGAATTTTCAGAGATGGCATCCAGTGGGTTGTTGTGGGGAAGTGTAGCGAATCTGAAGTCAAAATTGCCACCTCACATTGTTTATACTTGTTATTTCTTGTTGCTTGGTCAACACATGTCCTAAGGTCATAGCAAATACTATATAATTATATAGTCTTTGATCATAGTACAGGAGATGAAAGCTTTTGTGGCTTTTTATTGTACTGTCGATAGGGCTATGGTACTGTCATCAAAACTGCTAGTGTGTTCGCTGCCAAGTGGCATAGCTAAAGCAAAGACTATAGAATACCCATAGTATTATATAGTCTTTGGCTAAAGCAACCACAATCAAGTTGCACAATACATGCTCTTGCTTGGACATAATGCCAATAATCATAACCTCATTATGACCACAGCCACCTACCTCCCTCTATTATTTCTGGCAAGGTGTCAAGGCACGTGGATTTGCTGGAGAGTTGACAATCCCACAACTACCTTTTAGCTACCTCCAATATTGAAGGTTGTAGGAGTAATCATGAAATATTGGCAGGTCTGGTGCAACATTGCTTGCAATGCTAAAAATCAGCGAATCAAGAGCTTCGATTTGATATAAAGAACCCAAGCGTGTCATATTTATTTATTATTATCATTGTTAATGCGCACGTTTATTTTATATGCATGTCTATGTCTGGAGCTTTCGAATGCAACTTGTATTGCGCCTATTTTCATCTATCGGTTGTATTTGAATTAGCCAATCAAATTGTACTAGTTTTGTCCAATTATATGTTGAGGATTTCAACTGCTTTATTTACATAATTTTTCTGTAAGTATTACGGCAAATCACCCCAAGTTTTAGGCCAACATTTGAGGTATATGCATGGATGAAATATAATATATACATATGGTATATTTCATACATGGGTATATGTGTATTTTGCTTGGAATGTGCTGTGCGTTTTTTATTGGGAGTTGCATTCCCTATTGTTGTCTTGGCAACTTTTAAATGGATTTCATTGGATGATTGGTTTGGTGGGCGGGGTTTTTTGTGCTGGTTAGTCGGCCTAAGTTAAAGGGACAGCTTCGGCGACCAAATGGTCGCCGGAGCAAAGATTGTAGTAAGAATTAATTTACCCTCTTTGGCCCATAGCTTGAACAGCTATGTGTTGCTTTGAACTTTTTATTAGACCTCAGTTTATTTTCGGCGTTTCTTATTAATGATATTTATTATTATTATTATTACCAGTTATTAATTATTTTAAAGCTAGCACCAACAAAGAATGGTTTAAAAGAATTGAAATTATTATTATAATTTGTATGTTATTTATTATATTATTATTATTATCATTTGTATATTATTATTTAACATTTTATTGTTATTCACACCATAATAATTATATGGTCAGGAGTTATTGTTGGTAATGGATATGAAGAATCACAAGCAAAAACTTGTTTTCGTGTTGTATGGGGAATACAAAGTATAACATACACTAATAATGGGATAAGAATAATCTTATCAACAGTAACTCCTGAGAACAATATTATACAAATGAGAAAAATTTTTGTAATTTTCAAAAAAAACCTGACTTTGTTGGTGCTAGTTTCAAAATAATTACTAACTGGTAATAATAATAATAAACATCATTAGTAATAAAAGTTGAAAAAAAAAACTGAGGTCTAATACAAAGTTCAAAGCAAAACTTAACTGATCAAGCTACAAGTCAAAAAAAGTAATTAATTTTTACAATCTTTGCACCTGCGACCATTTGGTCACCGAAGCTGTCCCTTTAACTTAGGCCAACCAGCCAGGACATAAAACCCCGCCAACTAAACCAATCATCCAATGAAATCCATTTAAAAGTTACTAAGATAACAATAGGGAATGCAACTCCAAATAAAAAACGCACCGCACTTTCCAAGCAAAATACACATACACATATACCCATAGATGAAATATAACATACATATATTATATTTCATCCATGCATATACCTCAAATGTTGGCCTAAAACTTAGGCTAAATAAACAATATGTATATATATAATATATATATATATATATATATATATATATATATATATATATATATATATATATATATATATATATATATATATATATATATATA
>CALYOO010000352.1:0-37483 GCA_945261195.1 Cryptosula pallasiana
TTTCGACTTTGTTATTAGCTGTGACTGTAGCCTGGTAAATGACACTTTTAATCTGGCAGTTGCCTTCGAGGGGACACTCAGCTTTATTTCTACAGTTGCATTTATTAGTGGTGGTATTGTTGGTGTTGTTAGAGATCTTATTATTGTGCCCTTGTATGATTGTTTTGATATTGGGCATGCAGCTATAACTGAGTTTGATGGTGTTTTTGTTAAAAATATGACCCAAAGGATGGTTACTGGGGAAACACTCTTCAACTGCTTTAAGAAACTCATGTCCGATGTTGGTGGACACATTGAGGTCGAAAGGAGGGTTGTACCAGGTGATGTTTCTGCGCCTTTTTCGTTTAGTATGTAAGGTGGTATGGGCGGGTTTATAAGAAAGGTTGTAGTTGTACCCGCTTTTATGCAAGGCGTTTTGGTATAAAACTTTGGCGTTGTCGAAGATCTCTTTGTCAGACGATAGTTCGGAAAGTCTTTTATTTATGCTTATAGGTATGTTGCGAATGATGGAGGGTGGGTGGTTTGATAGTTTGTGGACATATTGGGGGATGTTATTAGGTTTATTATATGGGCGATGTTTGCCGGTGTTTAGGTCTAGGGTGACATCTAAAAATTCCACTACTTTTTATTGGCTTCGATGGTGACCTTGAGGTTGTATTTGTTAAAGATCTTGCAGATGTTTTTTTTAATGATTTCTATCTTGCGTGGTGTTTCATTGAATATGGCTAAGCCATCGTCTCTGTAAAGGCCGATGGAATTGCCATACAGTTTAGCTAGTTGGGATAGAATCATACAACCGACTAATTCACAGGTCTCAGCTCCATCGAAGCTGCCCACCAGAGTTGTCTTCCCTCAATAGTAGGAGTGAAGTTGTCACCACCTGCCGACACTCTAATAAATTTCCTCTCAGCCAGGCGTAGCTCTATGCCCTTGGCCACTTTTGACGCCCGTGCACCCTTACCACCATATTAACAATAAATAATGATCCTTGTGCACTTAATATTTTCGGTCTGAGCTAACTGTTTCCTGTCACATCTTCATCTTTACAGTTTTTGAGCCGACCTGATGATTGTACCGAGAATTCTTTTATTTTTCCATCTTTTTTCTAGCACATGAAACAATTTGTAGTCAGCCAATAGTTTTAACATCTTTTACTATTTTACCTTTTAGTACCTAGCTCCTCGATTTTTTCTTGAGCACTGTTTTACTTGCTTCAGTCTTGACTGGTTTTTCCATCTCTTGGGCAACTAATATTATTAATTAATTATGTATTATTTATTTGATTGTTTCTATATAGTCTAAGCCCCTGTGCACATCTTGTGCCCCAGTCATACTTTTACTTATATACTTATACTTATATACTTATACTTATATATATATTTATATATATATATATATATATACATGGGTCTTTCTAACGAAAATCAGTCAGCTGATGCAAAATATTTTTTATTTTATCTATCCGTCAAATTTGTTTAAACTTTGCTCTGGTTTAGTTCTACATGTTGAGAAACCAAAACTAGAAAAAAAATTGCGGATTTCTTGCCGGTCCCACCTAAAAACGGAGGGGATAACTCAAAATGTCACTTTTCGTTAAAATTGACGAAAATCCAGTTTGGCTCGAATTTTTTCATAAAAGTTACAGATATCATGTCATTAGACCAGTGAACAACAAATAACAAGATGGTAGATAAGTTTTGCGGGGGGAGGGGGGTTCTCACTAAACGGAGGAGATAACTCTTGATGTTCAAATGTCTACTAACTCCACTCTGATTGTTTTCGTATTTGCATCATTTTCGTTGGGTCAGAAAGTTGACCTCAATCACTAGATTTTTCAGACAAATGTGCCAGTAGTTGGTCTTTCAAGGTTTTATATGCACCACAGTTTTACAGGCAAATGCTTTGCTTTCCAACCTATGTACTACAGGATTCATGAAAGTGGTGCAAAGTGTTTGAAACATCTGTTGTTTACAGTCTACTTCATGTTTCAACACTTGCAGTTATGGAAATGAAGAGAATGGATCATTATTAACAGAATACAACTTTATTACACTCATTTTAGAATACTGTACAGCAACTACACAAAAAGCCTTTTGTCATCTGTCGAGACACCACCTGTAACAAAAATAATAGTTGAAGTAAATTCTCAGTAGTTCGTGAACTAAGTTTATGTCAAACATATCATAGTGGGCGAGTTAGGACACAATCAAAAGGTTTTGTGTATGCGATTGTATGTAACAATTCAACAGTTTTATCATGTGTGACAAATTGGCAAGAGTCTAGCTAGAATAAAACAAAAACTAACTTACGATAATCTACTACTCGCTGTCACTAGCGGTCTGAAACAGCCCAGACTGGTCCCTTGCTATCATGTCCTACACAAAATTCAAATTAATAGAAATAGCTGACAAATTTCTACTGTTCAAAATTATGTCAGTTGCCTTATTCTGTATTGACAAAACTAGATCATCGATGTGTTCCTACGCACCATAACGCTTCGTCCAGGTCTTCTGGTTGTGATAGGTGCAACAGGTGCAGCAGCTACATCAGGTCTTTTCTCTGGAATACAGAGCAATAAATCATACCAAGGAAAACAATGATCAATGCAGTACATAGAAATATGTGAACAAAATTGACTGAGGTACAAAATATTCAAGGTGCATTCACAAAGCATTCATGCTGCATTCATGGTGTTGGACCTAGTGGTGCCCAGCATTTTGGGTTTGTAAGCTGCAACATGCTTTGAGAATGAGCAGCAACTTGAAATAGCAATAAATAGCAATAAGTTGGAAACCAACCATTTAATGGGAAATAAAACTAAATGTAGCAATGACAACATCTCAAAGCGTTTTATTACCAGTGTCCTTGAAAAGTTGAACTTCAGTCCAATTTGCCCCACACAAGTGGTGAATGTGCCCTGTGTCAGAATTGCAAAAACAAGACAGGCAGCTATGTGAAATGCGCCCATTGCCGATGGATTTCATTGCATGAATTTTGCGACAGCCAGGTAGGTTTTTTGCTTGGGGTTGGGTTGTGCGAAGTGCAGAAGTTGTGGCTGAGGGTATGAAGTAGATGTGTCGACGCGAAACACCATCCACAATAGTTAGTTCACTCTGCACAAGCTGAAAAAACTGCTGTGCATTGTCAATAACAGTGCCCTCGTTTGCCTTGACATACCTTGTGACAAAGGACTTGATTACCCCTGACTCACCATCTGAAGGGCCCTTACCATGTCCACTACCAAACCAATGCCACCTGATTTTTAGAGGTTGTGAAAACCCACCAGCGATACTGTGGAAAGGCAACCGAGACTTGTACTGGCTAGCACAGCCGTCAGAAAACAAGATCATTTTCTTAACTTATGGAGCCATTATTCGCAAATGATGGGAAAGACTCTGCACAAAAACCTTGACTGCCGCCCAGTCATGCTTAAGATCATCGCTAACGAAAACGACGCTGTCTCTAATGATCGAATCTCCTTGTTTGTAATGCATGACAATAGGATGCAAAGTAACAGAATTTCTGCTATAATAAGCGCTTTGTACTTCTCCTTGAATTGATGCGGTGTAATTTTCTGCAAAATCCAATACACATACGGCAGTGTTCACCTTGAGATTTTTTATTGCCAATGTGTATGATTGCCACTGATGGTTTGCAATAAATTGGTGCTTGGAGTAACCCAACAACAAGTCCATAAGCAAAGCAACAAACTGCTTTCGGGAAAGTTGTTTTGAAATTTTGGTGAGGCGTTGAATAGTCTTGCCTTTAACAACAGCATTTGCACGTTCCCATTGGTGTGTTACAACAGAAGAGGTAAGAAGGGACCAATCTTTTAACAATGGCTTGATGGCACGGACCCCACAGTTAGAACACTGGCGGTCAAAGCAGTTCCATGTTGTAATTGAACACAATGTGTACTGTGATATGGCAGCAGTAGACTTTATTTCGTCAGGCAGAGTGTACCCGTCTCTTCTCATGGTGGCCCTTAAACAATCCATTGTCAACTTCATGTTCTCACATGTAGTGCATAAGCACTGCCTCCATTTAGCAGCAGACACAAGCTTGACGTGTCTTGGTCTCAGGGCAGCGAAGGTGGCAAAAGACATAGGTACATGGTCGTCTTCTATTACATACAATTGGTAGGTATCATGCAAAGACCGTTTCAAGACATATGACGACCTACCACCTTGCACATCTTTTTTGTTTGGATATTCTGTGCTCACAGAAATATTTTGAAAAAAGCGTAAAAGGGATTCTTTTTTCCAGTTATGAAGGGCTTGTCTCATGCAAACTGTTTTTGGGCGGTAGCTAAATGTGCTACGGCACAGACCAGATAGTTCAGCATGGTGAGATTTATTAGCTTTGTATTTTCTAATAATAGCCACATATCCCTTCCTCGACTTCCTACAGGATGAAAAGAGCTGCTTTGAAGCTTTAACGTGGGCGTTGAGCGATGCCCGATGGCTGGACTTGAGCAGATTTTTTTCCTGTAACTTTTTGCCAGTCCTTGGAGTAGCATGCTCAATCAAGCTATTTATTCGCTCAGCCCTGCTTGATGGAGACAATCTTGCTTTTGTAACAGGCTTAGGAGCTGTCTCTGCACGAACTTTCCGACGATACTCACGATCCTTTTTTTTAACTGCCTCTTTTTTCTGTGTACTCATTTCAGTGCGATGTTTTGCCATTCTGGTTCTCTGCTTTTGCAATGTTTCCTGCCTCTTTTCAAATTTTGATTTCATTTTCCCGGAAGGTTGACTCTCTTCTTTCAGTTTCTCTCTCCTCTTTTTGTTTCTTATTCTGGCTTTTTCGTTGTACGCTGCCCGCTTTTCCTCTGTCATGTTTGAGCGGTATCGCTGACAGCTTTGCCGGTTGCTTTCTCGTCTAACTTCTTCTTCCAGTTTCTTTTTCTTAACGCTTTTATATACCATGGTGGGATACTTGGACTAAATCAACAACATATTTTATGACATGAACCCCCGAAGATGAATTGTGATGTGCTTTCAAATCTATCATGACGCTACAATGATACTTTTCCAACCAACAATGATAGTAAAACAGTTAACCCAGTACTCTCTTAACCATCAACTTGAAAAAAATTAATAGAAATAAAGAAGACACAAAGCTCTTGAGGGGTACGTGCAGATTATTTTCTCTCGAACTCTGATACGGTTACTACATCACTTACTGATGACTGGTAACTGATAACTTAAATAACATAAATAGCTAGTAATAAATATAAAGCGAGGTGTTCAACAGGTATCAACCAGTTCCATAATATGTCACTGTAATCGGTGGCGCATCATTTAGTTCGCTTTTTCTTATACGTTACTACTATAGTAATAATATTTATTAATTATAATTAATACCACGAAGTTGATAATTATTTGATATCATTTATTTGTATGATTATTAGTTTAGTAGTTGTTAGTATTAACAATAATCATTGGGTAATAAATAAGGAAAATTATTTCTACCAAATTTACTACAACTGTCACCATCATCATTATTAATTATACTATTTATTTACTTTTACTTTAATTATGATAATGTAAAGGATTATAATTATTGTTATTTATTATTAGCACTTGTAGTGGAAACAAATTAATTTAAATCATAATAATAATAATCATACATATATAATATTGAGAGTAAGGAAGTAATAATAGATAATATCATTACAAAATATTGATGATAATAATAATTTATTATAATAATTAGTATAATTTTTTAACTTGATTAATAATTAATTATTACTAGTTATTAATTATTAATTAAATAGTAATGAAAATTAATAAATAATAATAATAATAATGAATCCTCACTGCTACTAACATTATTTGTCATTTAAGAGCTCTAAATAATGAGTAATTGGTCATTATAGAACGACATTATTGAACTCATATCAAGTGCGAAGACAACAACAAATGGCGACCATGGCGAACATGGCGTAACATGGGTGGTAAGGGGAGAAAAAATTATAAATTAATCCGAAGATTTGAAAAACCCTCGGAATTTTTGTTAGATCAAACTGGAGTAGAAAGTTGTGTATGATGTCACTGGAATTTGTGTATTTCCGTCATGTGACCAGCAATTGTAGCTACTTTCATTAAATCATTTGTGAGGGCTATAGCACCGACAAAATTGAAATGAAAATATTATTATGAGTTAATCAAGCTCTCAGCGTAGTTGGAATGTAATAACTTTGTAGAAGATAAACAAACTATTTAAATTCAACAATGTATAATAAAAAATGTGAAAAATGAACTATATTTTGGCTATCAAACCAAAATTAAATGACTGCACTATGGCGATCAACTTAGCACCGACAGATTGAAGGTAATGAGTCAGGTTTTGTACAACGGAACTACACACTCTCACTAACCTTGGATGTTGACTGTGAAGTGTTAGAACATTCTCCATTGATTTCCCTTTCATTTAATATCAGTTTTGTTGCTGTATTCATGTTCAATGCATCATAAACAAATAAACAAATATACCCAGGCATTGTGTTTTTGTATGGCGATCGCCGTTTTCCCGCTGTTTTATTGCCTTTACAATTGATAATTATTTACCAATATGCAACTACTGGTCCTAAAAAATGGCACAAACATAGTTTATTATGTTTTCAACTTGAAAGGTATGTCAATTTATTTTACAAACTTAATTTTAATGACTTGTTAACAAGACAAAAAAAAAAGCAACTAGAAAATCTGGCCGACTGATTTTCGTTAGAAAGACCCACATATATATATATATATATATTTATATATATATATATATATATATATATATATATATATATATATATATATATATATATATATATATATATATATATATATATATATATAGCTAGCACACGTGCAACTTTTATTTTAGCATTTTTTTCTCAAATAGAGCATCAGCTTTTAGAAAAATTTGTATATATACATATATATATTTTTCTAAAAGTTGATGCTCTATTTGAGAAAAAATGCTAAAGTATATATATATATATGACTCACAAGTAAAGCTAGCGTATTATATATTTATATATATATATATATTATGTATATATATATCTATATTATATATATATATATATATATAATATATATTAGGGGGTTATATGGGTCAGGGGCGTGTACAGAACTCATGCGAGCGTAGTGTAGATAAGACAAAAGGATTTATATGTAAATTCGTCCCTCACGGTTTATTTAATTTTTGAAATAGTTCTGCGTGGCTAATTTTTTAATAACTTGGGGCCAGAAGATGCTAGAAAAAAATTTAAAAAGGTGTCAGATGGACACCATTTACCGCACAGGCTTAGCCAATCATTGCACTGCCTACATAGCTGTGGACTTCGAAAACAACGGGTGGAAACTGCATCGTAAACCTGCAAATTCCTATTGCGCCATGGACCCTTAAGATTTGAGTAATGTCATTCAGACTCTGTTATTTTATCAACCCAGTGGTATACTATTTATCATCGAGCAATCACGTGACGTAGACAAAAAATAATTTCACTGGAGAGTCATATTCAAATAATTAAAAAAAACTTCTATCACGTACCATTAGCTAATTAGCGCGACTGATGGTCATGCGTCACTGATTTAGCATTACCGCAACAATACCATTGTCAGCAACGCTTAATTACTGTGACTACAAACCATTGTTTTTTTAAGCAAAGGTACTTTTTCTCAATTAATTTTCTGAGACAACCACTGGTGTGACACAAATAGTTTTTGCACCATTGGATGGACAACAATTTTCTAAAAGCTGATGCGCTATTTGAAAAAAAATTGCCAAAATAAAAATTGCACTTGTGCTAGCTACATACATATACGCTAGCTTTACTTGTCAGTCAACACCAATTGCCAGAGCTGTGACAAATCACGATTTTCATGACTCAAATCAAATCATTTGAATTTTCCTTCACATCAAATCAAATTTTTACAAGCGAATAAGAATGGTCGAATCAAATCAAGTCAAATCATGCTTTGTTCCAAATCAACAGCAAATTTCGCAAATCATCATGGAAACTGTTAGAAATGTAACAATAAGAAAAACCTTCAGCTTTTAATAGGCTGCCTGAACCAATTAACCCAAATTTAGATCACAATGTGTAGTTAGCTGGCCTATAGAAAACAATATTCCAACTTGATTACTTTCGCAAACTTATATTTTCCTTTGTACACTTTCGAGTGGAACTCATTTGTTGGTATGCCTACTGATATATTAACGTTCAAATTCCAAAACAATGCTTAAACTAGCCAAATGAATTAGCCAGTTCCACACAATAAATAAAATGTACACCCAGTAAACAAAACAACCAACTACTATAATAGTTTATACCTTTCTAAAACTCTTTCATTGCCAACAAACTACCATTGTGGTAGCCTTTTGCTAATAGTACCAGCGATACTAGATAATTGATAAATAATAGCAAACACTGAGCATTAGTTTTCATATGTATCAGGGCAGTCATTATTATAGTACATCATCAACTAATGCATTACTCACTACAGATATAAGTAAATAGCCTGGTCGCCATTCATAAACACTCTCAGCTCACCACATTCAAGTCAGAAAAGAAAGTAGTCAACTGATAATCCAACTTTTGCTGATGAAAACTTAGACATAAAAGAAAAGGCATCATAGTTTTCCATGATCCTTGATTACTATCGACTAATAATTAGGTAGCTTCTTTTCATTGATTTTATTTATTTGCTACAATTGAATACTATGAATTATGGCAATATCAGGTCAATTACAAGCATTAAGAAAAGCTGCAATTATCATCACTGTTTTTTTATGATTTGCTATATTTTTGCAAATATTTGGTCAAATCTTAAGGAAAAAGGCAAATCAAATCAAATAATGATGAAATTAACCAAATCAAATCACCAGTTGTAACAAATATTTGAAATAAATCATTTTTCAAATATTTGAGTCACCAAATATTTGAATCACGGTGATTTGGTCACAGCTCTGCTAATTTCCTGGAAATGAGATTTACAATATATTTCTTTCAACTAAAATTACATTTGGTAAAACCTGTTTTAACAGTTTACTATTGTAGGTAGCGCAAATGGGCGGCTTGCGTGGCATAAGAATGAGAAATCTCTCCGTATTTAAAAAAGGTAAATGGTAAATTAGCGGTTTTTTGGCCCGAGTAGGTTGACATTTCTTGAATTAAGTCAGGATCTAAGGCTCACAGAACAAAAGTTCAAAGTTCATCTGATACAGAAACTAGACCGAGACAACTTCACCAACGTGGTAAGATTTATTTTAAGTGCTCTCTCCATATCGATTAATCTCCCAGCACTCAGAAATGTTTTGGAACTTTTTGAGCCAGCAAGGTTTTTGCAAATTTCACCATGAATCCATAAGTGTGAAATTTGTTTGTTTTTTACCATGTAATATATTATTACAGAGTTTTTAAAAAACTAATTTGTAGTATTAATAATCTTTTGCTGACGATGTAGGCAGATAATCACATGACCGTAAAACAATACGAGCGGGGGCGGGGGGGGGGGGTTGGGTGTGCGCCCAGTGTTCCAAGTTTGGTTCAGTTTTAATGCATGAGGCTATGATAGAACTCTGTCATCAAATAATACTTATTTATTATTAACTAGTACTATAGTTTGATTACAAAATAAATATATAGCAACAACAATTGATAAGGATAATGAACAATGTTGTACATGGTCAATGTAAGAAATCTTGTAACATCAATGGTGGCAGATATGACTAACAACTACAATTTTTTTTATTTATTTAATCAACTCAAAAAACTGATTCAATTTAATTTTTTTTCAAATCAGTAGTAAGCAATGATGAAAATAACAATAAAGAAAAGATAAAATCAATAAAATTGTAATTGAAAATAGTAGGTAAATAAAATAACTTTTTTTATTTTATTTATTATTTGTCAATTATTTTGATATTCAAATAATCAAAGTTTGAATAATAATGATTATCACAGTGAACGTTTTTTTATTAACAGTGACATCGAACATCAGGCTGGCCATCTCCTGTTTTTATTTCAAACAATCATATTTTTATCTGATAACGCTGAGAATTTTTTTATCATTTCTTTAATAATATGCATGTGTAGCAGAGGTGTCTGTAATCATTTTATTTTGTGGTTGATTGTAAATAAAGAATTTTTTCATTGCAGATCTAAAACTTTCTTTGCACAACACACGCACACATATACGGAAGACAGTTTTTCCAACTCCACTACTGTAAGTATTGTCTTAGTACCTGTTACAATATGCTGTCACTGAATGTTGTATTTACATACTTACAAGCGCAGCTGAAGCAGTGTTGTTGCTATTATTTTTATTGTATTTTTGTAATAAATGTTGGAAAATCTCACTGGAAAACATCAAAATGTAATTTAATGTTCATTCCTGCTCTTTCGGTCTTAGAAAAGCTGCTTTACTTCATAGGTTTCTGCTTGTTTTAAGCGTGCAATAGTAGTAAGGAGTTGTTGATTAGCTGTTCTTCTGTCCTGTTCACAACTTTATTATATGATTTATTTGTTTATTTCTAAACTTTCAGTAAGAGTTAGTAGTTGAAAAGTTATTTTAATTATTATCGTTTGAAAGTAATCAATAGTTATCTGTTCGAAAGGTGTAGCCGTATATTGTAGTCACTCTAGCTGTATCAATATTACATTTTGATTAAATACGTGTAGTGTGTAACATAAATTAGATATTTTATCACAGTAAAATTTCAATAAAATATGTCTTGTAGTGGTAGTATTTGTATTAGCAAACCTTACATCACTTGGATCTCATTTCAAAAAACTACGAACTTACGAAATGGGTTTCACCCTGTAAGTTGTACAAAATGGGTCTGGCCAATCAAGTTGTTGATGAAATACAAAAATTTGATTTGGAACTAAGTACGCTATCAAAACTCTCTGAAATTAAAAATGGTCATATCATAGCTATTGTGAAAAGAAACAGCCGTTTCAATGTGGATGTTGTTAGCAAGCAGTGCAAGCAACTTTTGACTAGAGATTTAAGTGCAAAGGATTTAATGGAATTGCATGATAAATACAAACAATTAGCCAAATCTGCCGGTCCTGGGCATAAAAAGGGGGTTACTGATATGATTAACCTCTTAGGTAGAGTTTTTTTTTGTCCCTGAAGAGCCAGTCCCTGACGTAGTGAGTGAGCAAATTCCCATTTCTAGTCCAGCTGTTGAGATTTCTTGCAGGTCTTGTAGGTGCAGTACGCTAAGATTAGGTATCGTCAAACTCGTGAGAGAGAGAGAAGAAATCGATGAAAATACGACTTGACAGGTACACTGCTAGACACTATCGCTCGTTAAGAAAGAAAATACATATCTAAAATCCGAAAATAAGCGACTGGAACAGCACAACAAGACGCTGAAGACACTTCTGAGGAACAGGCGACAGCGAAAGAGTAATGCGAAAATGCAACAAGTCGACGAATTGAAGTCTCAATTACTTGTGGCAAGGCAGAATGTTAAGGGGTTAGAAGCTAATTTGCGGGACTATGATTTGTGAGTTAGCGAGTTGAAGCAAGAGTTAGAGGGTCAGTAAAAGTTTGTACCCGAAAATCGAAACAAAAGTAGGGAATCGATATACAGATGAAGTTCGACAATGTGGGTACCTTTGGGTCCGTAAACAAGTGCCGGTTCATAGTGTCAGTACATTTATCAACGAAATAGTACAAATATTATTTAAACAAGATATTAAGCCATTGCCATGCGCCTCGTCAGTACGTAATATGGTTAGTGAAATGGGGGTTATTGCATTAGACCAAGTCGTGCAAGCGATGATGGATTCTGAGTACGTCAATGTTTGCTGGGATGCTAACACTGTCGGCGCTAAGCATTTAAATTAATTGCATGTGAACACGAGCGTAGGGTCTTATGCATTAGGGATTGAGCGATTAGCGGGTGGGAATACAGACGACTACTCTAATCATATAAAACGAACTCTTGATGATGGGGCAAAGGTTTATTCTGAATTAAAATCTTGATGACTTGATGACGTCCTTGCCAACTTGAAAAAGCGAATAACATCAACGTTGAGCGACAGAGCAGCAGTCAACCATTGCGTTTCCAAAAAACTTTCTGAATATGTAGGTCACGATATCTTGGACTTAAATTGTAACATACATCCGCTCGATAGTTTATCTATTGTGTATAGGAAGCTAACTAGGCAGTTTGAGTTAGAGCATAAAACGACTACTGCTCTTTTTGGAAGCGATTCAGGGCTTTTGAAGGTTGTGCTCAATATCTCAAAAATGCGATACAAATCGAAAGGTGGCCCTTAATAATATTATTTAACATTTTTTTTATAATAATTATTATATTATCCTAAAAAAACAGTAATTATTATTATTTAGATAGTCCAAAACCGTTGCGGTCGCCGTGTAATATGAACAATAGCATTTTTGTAATAAAAATTTGTCCGGGAAATCTCGTGATTTTTTCAAGTCCAAAAATTCATGTTTTTTCATATATTTCAAACTAAAGCTCACAGATACACAAATCCAATTTCCACAGCTAGAGTAGTCTACAGCGCATAGATGTGACTATGAACATAATACAACAATATGATATTGTGGTATTATATTTTAATAATAAAATTATTATCATTACTAAAAACTACTATCATCTTCATTGATTATGGTAATAATAATAACAATAGTTGTTTTTAGTAATAAATTAGCTAGTGCAAGTGGGCCGCATGCGTTGCGTGAGAATTAACCAATCTCTCCGGTTGATAGAATGCCAACGGTTTATTTGCGGTTTTGGCTCTGAGTAGGTTGATGTTTTTTTTAATAAATCAGGAACTAAGGCTCACAGAACAAAAGTTCAAAGTTCATTAGATACAGAATACCAGAGCGCTCAAAACTCACCTTCAACTGTCCTTTGAAAAGCAGCATGGTTCCGGTAGGTATTATTTGAAATGATCTCTCAAAATCGCAAATTTCCCAGCACTCAGAAACTTTTCACAATGTTTTGAGCCAATAAAGTTCTTTGCAATTTCACTATAAATCCGCTGGTGTATTTTTTATTTGTGTTTCATTATTTATTATAATATTTTGGAGTTTTTTGAAAAGAATTTTTGCTGTAATTTTTCTGTTGACAAAATATAGGCCGAAAAACGTACACCACGTGACCATAAAAACAATAAGGGCGGTTTGTGCGCCCAGTGTTCTGCGTTTGGTGAATGTTTAATGCATGAGGCTATAATAAAACATCAAATAATTGTTACTTGCTATTTATAATATTTATTTAGTATATTTTCAACGCATAATAACAACCATTGATAAAAAATAACGAACAGTTTGGTTCTTGGTCGGTGTATAAAAATCCTATAACATAAATTAATTGTGGCAAATATGATTAACAAATATCATGTTGACACACTTTTCTCAATCATCAAAACTACAAAATTAATAATAATAATTTTATTATTATATATGATAATAACAACAGTTCCAGTAGAAACAATATATATTTAGCACTATAAAAAATGTCTTCATCTGTGATGGTTCTCTTCTTTTTCTTGTGGTCTCTGTAACATAATAAAGAAGTGTAATGATGAATAATATTATTGTGACAGATATTTTAAAGTATTATTATTGCTACACAACAGCTAAACTAGGCCCGTAGGTTTTTTTTTTATATAGCTTCACGCTCGACTGATCCGCCTGCCGTAATTACTTAGGTGTTTGCGTGGAGTTATAAAAAAAATTGGTGCTGTAAGGTCTTTTTGAAATTAATTTTTATATGGTTTAAAATAATGCTACACTAAAAATTTTGGTAGCATTCTGGTCACAAGACACCATGGTACACTCTGGTGCTATTTTCAGAAGCTTAAAAAAATTTTCAAAAGTTTTTTTGCTTTGGCTAAATAAATATTATTTTTATTTATTTACTCTATTTTTTACACACAACAACAACACACACACTACACTACTACTACAATGCCGGGTCGATGTAATGTATCATTATGATTACGATTATTATCGTCCAGTAAGACCAGTGTTGTTGTTGTAGTACAACAACAACAACACTCACTGGTCTTATTACTGGACGATAATAATCGTAATCATCATAATGATACATTACATCGACCCGGCATTGTATATTATTATTTCATCGTCGAATCGTCAAACTATAAATGGATTTGGAAGTAGGGAGAGTTGAGTGGACAGCAATTCTTCCAGAAGATACATTAAATTGACAAATATTATTAATTAATGCAACGTGTAAACTCTATTTGAGCGGTTAATCAGGTAGGAGTATCTAGATCGAAAATCCTTAAATGCAGCACCGTATAGGGCGATCTTTGTGTAATGTCATATGATTGGATAAAATTAGGTGTTCGTGATTGGCCAGTTGTTTCAAGTAGCATTTGCATTTTTATAAAATGTTTTAAAATTAGAGCAAAATTGGCTCATAACTATCTTCAAACAGCAGCATAGTCTTCACTTTTCCAGAATTATTAAATTTTCAGTTTTATAAGTCAAGTGCAGTGTTCTATGAATAACTTTGTTGTTATTGGCTATGATGATATGGTGTTGTCAAACAGTGAAGTGCCACTAGGTATTTTTCATTATTTTGAGCCAATGATATTTCTAGAAATGTTTTAGACCAATGAAAAGCTCTTTTGCAAATCGCCCTATACGGTGCTGCATTTAAGGATTTTCATCTAGATCGCAGCAACAGCAGTCCTGCAGTGACTGGTTTAGACAAGGTGCCACAACTCCTGCGCGTTTCAAAGAAGAAGTTGACCCGATTGCCTCGACTCCTGCGCGTTTCAAATAAGAAGTTGTCTATTCAATACAAGACCACAAGAGAACACTACTGCCACTACAGAACAAAAAATAGCTCTATTTTTGAATGACATACAAATCACTTACATAAAATATAACGAAACAGGCCTCTATCAGCAAGCAAAGATGAAAGGATGTTTCACATTAGTAGTAAAGCTGAAGCTGGTTTTGGACCACTCGCTGTTTTTATCTCAATATTTGATCATTTATTCCCTATTCTGACTTAAAAACCGCCTTTTTGGCATGAAACCACCCGCCTCACCCCCCCCCCCCCCCCCCCCCCCGTTTTAGCCTCAAAACACGTTGTTGTGGTATAGAGTATTTTTTCACTGACCATTCCTGTGATAGCCCGTTTATTATTGTTTTAGCCTCAGTAGTAATGGGGGAGCAGATCTCTGTCATGGAGTCTAAGGAGAAGGTTCTCCTGGTTCTTGAGGTAAAGTATTGTACAGGAATTTGCGTCTGGGTGGTAGCCACCTGTACACACTCCCGACGTGCTCTACTTCTGCCCAAGTCTACTTACAATAATTTGCTATTATTGTTCGTATTGTCTGGAGAGCCTTTATTGGTTTGTGCAGTTTTGCGTGCGGCCGAATCTGGCGTGTATGTTTGCTAGCAGTGGACAATAATTATTTGTCAATTATTGGCTGCATCCGAACATGTACATGTCCGACGGTAATTGTACTGCAATTGCCGTTCTAGTTTATAGTTTGTTTCGAACTGTGCTCTGACATTAATTCCTCAGGAATTACTTGTCTAGTTTATAGTTTGTTTCGAACTGTTACTGTCGGCAATAATTATGCTGGAATTATTTACAGTCGAATCTGGGCTCAGCCGAGATCGACAAATAATGTCACTGCAATTATTGCTAGCTAACTTGTTGGATTCCCCGAATCCGAATTTAGTAAGAGCCGAACTATTAGTGCACTAGGCTTCGGGTTGTAATCCTTGCCTCAGGCAAGGGTATACACAGTGATAGGGCGCACCGTTCTCACTTTCCACCTTAGCGTCGTGCTTGCTAACAGTCGACTTGTCCAGCGCTGGTAGTTTAGGTGCTCCTAGTAGTGCTTGCTTCAAGAGAGAGAAATTCTTCTGAGAGTCAGGCTAACTCTGATTTTTATTATGCTTACATCGATTTAAATACAGGGAGGGCGGGTACACATTACAAACCATGCCTGAGCAAAAATATTGGTACAAGCCACGCCTTGTCCTTACAGTCAGCACCCAATTGCAATAATTAAAAATTGTGGAAAAAGTATAACATGTAGTAAATAATTATTTGGTGTACAAGATAGAACGCACTGAAATAGACTCTGGTATCGTGGATACATACAAACAATAGAACTATACACAGACGTATACAATGCGTAGCGAGTAGATATTGAGATGTAACATAGACAGTGAGTTAATGGCTTAAATCGTACACAAAGGAATACGGACAATGAGATACAGGCTTAGACAGTAATTACGAGATAATGTCTCTGGCGTAATAATAAGTGAGAGAGTGTCTTAGTGAGTATAAAATAATAATAATAAAATACGGAGAGTACTAGCGTCCCTCACACACTCCCCCCCATTGGCAACTGTAAGGCCAATAAAAAGAAGGGGCGCACAGAGTGTAACAAATGTCAATGCTTACTGTCCATTATGTTCCTTTAGAGGAGGTCCCTTTCCCTTTGGATGGCTATCTTTATGTCCTCGGTCCTTTGTAATAGTTTGAACGCATCCCGAGTAGTGGTGTACATCTCCTCCTCTAAGCGCTTGATTCTCCTATATCTGTCCTCTCGTCTTTCTTCATTTACTCTCTCCCTCTGCCTCCTATTCTCAGGTGTAGGTGGCCTCGGAATGTTTTCGGTGGAGGCGAGGTGTCTTCTATATGCTGTCTCCTTCCCCCCTATGTGTATTCGGGGTTTCCTTGGTGGTGGTTTGCTGTCCACCAGCTCTATTCTGGCTACTTTGGTAGGAGTTTCGTCCTTTTTCTCACCTAGTCGTTTTTTGACCGACGCTTTTCCGTGCTCTATGATAGGTGTTGGAGTGCCGAAGGGTGCTGGATTTGTCCATTGCATGGCTTTGCAGAATTCGGTGTACGATTGTTCGTCGACTTCATATAGCGGTCGAGTTTCCCCACCATGTGCGTGCTCACCTCCTTTCTCCTTGATATGTTTGAGTATAGTGTCCCGCGAGCTACTCTTTTTGCCACAGGCACAAAAGAAATAAGTAAAGTGCTGATGCACATGGTAAATAATCCGTTTCTTATTAAGTTGCAGGCTGCAGATCTTACAGCCCCACGTATCTCCTTCGATCTGGTAGATAGCGTTTTTTATTGCTTGTGAAGTTGCATCTGCTTTCCAGGTTTCTTTTGCATGTCGTGTCGGGGGAGTAGGTGCTGGAGCTTGGTGTATTCTTATCCGACATCTGGCAGCTCCTTCTTCGGCTCTAGCAATATTATTTATTCTGGCAGGAGATGAGTAGTTTCGCCTTCTTACCCGACTTGTGGTGGCACTGGCTAGTAATTCCTCTGCGAAGGTCGGGTCCTCTTCCAAAGAGATAGCTCCATTGTTCTCCATGTTGTGTAGAATGTTTGTTATTGCTTGTAGGCACTGCGTTCGGTAGTGTGGTGAATGTTTGGAGTGTTTATTATTTTTATCTGTGCAGTGCTGCTGATTGAGCACGCCTTGGTTTGTTGTTGGTACCTCCCTTTCAATTGTTCTGTTTGCCCACGTGTTCCGCTGGGTGTGTTTTACCGCGGGGGCGTTTTCGGCAGGTGGTTCTGTCTGAGGAGTTATCTTCTTGTCGGAAGTTGGGGGTTTTCCCGGCGCCGACGTTGTTGCGTAGTTGTCTTCTCTCTGCAATCCTAAGATTTTCGCTGTTTCTGATGTGTTTTTCCACGGTAAGTGTGTTATTTCTTTTAGTTTTTTCTGTTTCACATATTGTTCGTCTTCCCTGTCCACTTCTTGTGTCCTATAGCATTGATAATCAGCAAATTTCGCTGGTTTCTTTGCTTCTCTCCTAGGACGATCATGGCTTGTAGTGGTTTCTGGTCTGGGTGGTAGTGGAGGCCACTCGTTTGTATCTAGGTTGTGCCCACCGGTGTCGGTTGGTGTGGGGGCGTTTACTGGAGGTGTCGGGGCCCTGTGCTCGGGTGTGGGTGTCCTCTCAGGCTGTGCGGGGGGTGGAGGGGTGCCCGGTATTGGTTCTCTGGGGGGGTACCGACGTTGCTTGTCTTTCCATCTCTCTCAGTGCCCTTTCAACCTCTCTGGATATTTCGGTGACTGGTCCGGTTGGGGCGTTGGTCGGTTCTACTGGTGTAGTGTGTTGCCTTGGTAGTTGTCGTCCCAAGTATGCCCCTCTCATGTTGGGTCTTACTGCTTGTTCCCTACTGGGTGGGGCTCTCCCTATTGTCTCTTGGCAAGAGCGGTAGTGTTTCAACCGCCAGCCGTTCTGGGTGAATGCTTGGCCGTCTCTCTCTAGCCGGTATGTGTGGTTGGGGTATGTTTGTGTGATGGTGTAAGGGCCGACGTAACTTGGTTGGAGCTTGGGGTTGCCTCCTTTTACGCGGCGTTTGTTTTCCATCACTACTAGGTCCCCCTCAGCGAATCTTAGTGGCTCATCTCCCTCCTCTTGGCGTACTTTATGCTGCAGATTACGTAGGTATTCGTGGGCGACAGCCAGATTCTCCTGTGTGCGCTGAGTATATTCGTTGATGGTTGCCTGATCTAAGGTGGGTGCGTTCCCGGTAAGTTGGTCGGGAAGCCGTACCTCTCTGCCCATCATGAGGAGATTGGGCGACTCGCCCGTAGTGGAGTTGGGGGTGGCCCTGCATGCCCGCATTATTTGGGGCAGCAGGCCGTCCCACTCGTCTTGTCCTTTGGTGAGGATCAACGTCCGAAGAGCGTCCCCCAGCGTCCTATTTTGGCGCTCGACCATTCCATTCCCCTGCGGGTGATAGGGCGTAGTGCGCGTTTTGCGCACGTTCCACAGGATGCACAGCTCCTCCAGCAGGGTGGATTCAAAATGGGCCCCCTGATCCGTGTGGAGTTGTTCGGGCAGCCCCCAGTAGCTGAAAACTCGCTCGTCCAAGGTGGCGGCCACTGTGGGGGCGGTGGCATCTGGTATGGCGATCGCGTCTTGCCACCGAGTGAAATGGTCAGTGAGGACCAAGATCCAGCGGTTTTTTCGACTGGTGAGGGGTAGGGGTCCCACCAAGTCCACCGCGAGCTTCTGGAAAGGGCGGCCGGCGTAGAGTCTTTGCCCTTCCGGGGCGCCGGGTCTCTGGCTCTTTTTGGCAACTTGACAGACTTCACAGTCCTTCACTAAGCGTCGTATCATGGCGGACATGACGGGCGAGTACCAGTCTAGCATGACACGGTTCCTGGTGCGGTTGATGCCGGCATGGGCCAGTTTGTGGGTTTCCCATACTGTGTTCTCACGCCACGGAGGGGGGCAGACGGTACAGTACTTAGTCCTTCCCTGGTGATCCAAGCGTAGGGTTAGTACTCCGTCGGGCCTTATACACAGGCGCTCCCTCCGGTCGTGCAGAACGCGTAGTTCCGTGCTGCCTTCCTCTAGCTCCTGGCGAGGAATGGGTTCTTGTTCTTGAACTGCCCTGTACATGCGACTCACTGGGTGGTTGCCTTCTTTCTGGGCCTGAACCAACTCTCTAGTGCTACGAGAGGGGTCGGTGAAGGTTAGACGCACTTGTGCCTGTTCCTGCTCTGCGGCGAGGTCGGCGTGTGAGGGTCCACCGTCGCGCCGTTCAATGGCGGTACACTGTCTGCAGTCTATGCACTGGTCTTGCCGGCTGAGCCCGTCGGCGTTAGCGTGACGGGGTCCTGCGCGGTGTTCCAGCTGGTATGTAAATTCTGCCAGTATCTCCAACCATCGTGCAATCTGGTTAGATGGCTCCTTGCGGCGGCACAGCCATCGGAGGGATGCGTGGTCCGTCCTTAGACGGAATTTCCTTCCGTACAGATAGGGCCGGAAATGTTTCACCGCTTTCACTACGGCCAGGAGTTCTCGTCTGGTTACGCAATAGTTGCGTTCGGCTGGGGCCAGGGTTTTACTATAATATGCGATTACTCGCTCCCTGCCTTCCTGTTCCTGTGAGAGCACGGCTCCCAGTCCCACGGCACTGGCGTCCGTGTCTAGAATGTAGGTGATGGTGGGGTCGGGGTATCCTAGTACAGGGGCCTGACTCAGGCGCGACTTGAGGATGTGAAATGCCTCTCGCTCGTCGTCCCCCCATCTCCATTTGACTCCCTTTCCAGTTAGTACGGTTAGTGGCTTAGCGATTGTTGCGTACTCAGGAATGTACTGACGGTAATAGCCGGCCGTGCCTAAAAAGGCTTGGAGGGCTTTCACGCCACGGGGTTCCTCCCACTTGGTGACAGCTTCCACCTTCCCAGGGTCGGTGGCGACTCCTTCTGAGCTTACGACGTGTCCCAGATATCGCACCTTCTGACTTAGCAGCTCACACTTTGAGGGTTTGACCTTGAGGTCAGCCTGTTGTAGTCGGCCCAACACTTCTCCTAAGCGTTGCAGATGTGTCTGGAAATCTGGGGCGACTATAATGACGTCGTCCAGATATAGTAACAGCGTTTTCCAGTGCAGGCCCTTTAGCACTCTTTCCATCAGGCGTTGGAAAGTAGCCGGTGCTGAGGTGAGTCTGAATGGGAGGACCTTCCACCTCCACAGACCGCTCCGGGTTATGAAGGCCGATTTTTGTTGAGCGTCTGGATCTAGTGGCACCTGCCAGTATCCGCTGGTGAGATCTAGAGTGGAGAAGTAGCGACTGCCGGCCAACGCATCCAGGGAGTCGTCGATCCTTGGTATCGGGTATGCATCTTGGCGGGTGACGTCGTTTAGCTTCCTGTAGTCCACACAAAATCTCCAGGATGAATTTTTCTTTCGTACCAGGACGACGGGGGAGCTCCAGGCACTGTCGGCTGGTTCGATCAGGTCTTTTGCCAGCAGCTCTTTGACCTGCCGTTCAGCTTCCGCTTCCTTCTCCGCCCCTAGGCGATGTGGAGGGCTACGAATAGGTCGAGTTCCTGAGGCTACTGGGATCGAATGTTCAGCGAGGTGGGTGCGTCCGATGTCTCCATCGTCTTTGCTAAACACTGTTTGGTAGTGGGTAAGCAGTTCATGGAGCTGTTGCTCTTCTCCTGCGGTGCTACACCCGTGTCGGGCTTGTGAATATAGTGCGTGCAGGTGTGGGGGTAGGTCCTGGTCTTCCGTGGTTTCTGGTGAGTATTGTTCGGTGGTTGGTTGGACCTCTTCGGGTCCTACTCCCGTAAACGTCCCGATTACTTCCCCGGCTGGAACGCAGACACTTTCGGGGGAGGGGTTGAGGCATCGTACTAGTACTCTTCCCTGGTGGTCGGGTATGTTGATGCTGGTAGCTAAAAGCAGGCCACCCTCCATACTCTCGATGATGCCTTGTGGACAGGGCTCCTTGCTGGTGAGGTGACACAGTATAGTGGTCTCTGCTTGCGGGGGTAGGTAGGTGTCCTTTTGGACTTGTACCTTGGAGATCAAATCTCTCCCGTACCTGTCGGTGCATGTCAGTTCCTTATCTTGGATTTTCAGGATGGGCTGGTCAAATCCTATTTGACAACTTTGGTTTGCGAGAAAGGGCATGCCTAGGATTACATCCTCGTTTATCTGGCTTACTACGAATGTCTCCTCGTAGTGGATATGACGGATGCGTCCTGTCAGTGTGAGCAGGCCGTAGAAGGGCAACCGCGTGCCATCCGCCATCAATCCGTGAGAGTCGTATTGTTGCAGGTGTTGCTGGACTCTGGGGGAGAGTTGGTCGTAGATCCTTTTTGCCAGTAGATTTGTATTGCACCCGGTGTCTATGAGGTACGTGACTGCCCGGCCTTCCACCTTTCCGGGGAGGTAGTAGCTCAATTTGTACGGCCTCTCTACTTGGTTTAAGTGGATGGTCTTGGGGCAGTTCGTGCTGGGTCGGTTCTGGTCCTGCCTCGGGGGTCGTGGCACGTTGTTCACTTGCTCCTCTGGCAGTGGAGGTGTCTCCTCTTCTCCGTCAGCCAATGGGTGAAACCGATTGGTCAGTGGGACGGGTGTAGGGGTCCTCTGGTGACTGTAGGGGGTTCCTTGAGTTTTTGCCCGTATGCAGCTAGTGGGTTGTCCCACTACTGCGGGCCGAGCCCGTTTCCCTGCCTCGCAGTCCAGGGGGCAGTCTTACATTGACTGCGTAGGTGACCCGTCCGTTGGCAGCCCCAACAGCGTTTGGGTGGGCCTTCTTGTGGCTTCTGTTTCAGTCCGGCCACCTCCTTGCTGAGGGCCTCCACTGTTTTTAGTAGTTTGGTGAGTGGGTCGTCGACCTCTTGGTAGGACACTTCTTGAGAGACAGGGTCGGAGGTGTCCTCGGGGTGTCTCTCGTGCACCGTCCGGATGTTGGAGTGTGGTGCCGCTTGGTGTTGTATTTGCAGGTAGTCGTTGCCTGCCCTAACGGCTTCCTCTAGACTGGTGGGCCGGATGGCCAACAGGTGACGCTGTAAGTAAGCGTGTCCTAAAGTGTTCTGGAATGTCTGGAGGGTCAACTCAGTCCGATTTCTCTGGGGGAGTTCCTCGTAGGCCGCCTCCACCAGCCTCTCTACTGTGGCTGCGTGCTCTCGCAGCGTGTCTTTTGGGTGCTTCCGATATCCCGTCAGCTTACTCTGTGCCTCCGTTCGAGTCAAGCCGAAACTGGCTCGGAGGGCCTCCAGAATAGCTTGTTGGGTCAGTCCACGCCCACACTGTTCAGCACTCCCTGTCAGCGCGTGGCGGAGATGGACCGTGGCCTCCTCAGGAGCCCAACGATTCATTCTAGCCACCTCCTCAAATCGCTGGATGAAGTAATGGACATCACCTTCCCCATCAAAGTGGGGGGTTTTGAATTTACTTCGAGTATTATTGGTCGTCATCCTCTCTAGGATATCTGTTAAGGCACCCATTATCTGTAGGGACGAACCTTCCCGATCTGAGCTTGCTGCTCTCCGTCGGTACGACATCGTGCAGACTGGGCTCTTGTCTTCGGGAGGTCGAGAATTCCTTGTGGGCCTTTCAATCCCACTGCTGCCACCAATGTACAGGAATTTGCGTCTGGGTGGTAGCCACCTGTACACACTCCCGACGTGCTCTACTTCTGCCCCAAGTCTACTTACAATAATTTGCTATTATTGTTCGTATTGTCTGGAGAGCCTTTATTGGTTTGTGCAGTTTTGCGTGCGGCCGAATCTGGCGTGTATGTTTGCTAGCAGTGGACAATAATTATTTGTCAATTATTGGCTGCATCCGAACATGTACATGTCCGACGGTAATTGTACTGCAATTGCCGTTCTAGTTTATAGTTTGTTTCGAACTGTGCTCTGACATTAATTCCTCAGGAATTACTTGTCTAGTTTATAGTTTGTTTCGAACTGTTACTGTCGGCAATAATTATGCTGGAATTATTTACAGTCGAATCTGGGCTCAGCCGAGATCGACAAATAATGTCACTGCAATTATTGCTAGCTAACTTGTTGGATTCCCCGAATCCGAATTTAGTGAGAGCCGAACTATTAGTGCACTAGGCTTCGGGTTGTAATCCTTGCCTCAGGCAAGGGTATACACAGTGATAGGGCGCACCGTTCTCACTTTCCACCTTAGCGCCGTGCTTGCTAACAGTCGACTTGTCCAGCGCTGGTAGTTTAGGTGCTCCTAGTAGTGCTTGCTTCAAGAGAGAGAAATTCTTCTGAGAGTCAGGCTAACTCTGATTTTTATTATGCTTACATCGATTTAAATACAGGGAAGGCGGGTACACATTACAAACCACGCCTGAGCAAAAATATTGGTACAAGCCACGCCTTGTCCTTACAGTCAGCACCCAATTGCAATAATTAAAAATTGTGGAAAAAGTATAACATGTAGTAAATAATTATTTGGTGTACAAGATAGAACGCACTGAAATAGACTCTGGTATCGTGGATACATACAAACAATAGAACTATACACAGACGTATACAATGCGTAGCGAGTAGATATTGAGATGTAACATAGACAGTGAGTTAATGGCTTAAATCGTACACAAAGGAATACGGACAATGAGATACAGGCTTAGACAGTAATTACGAGATAATGTCTTTGGCGTAATAATAAGTGAGAGAGTGTCTTAGTGAGTATAAAATAATAATAATAAAATACGGAGAGTACTAGCGTCCCTCACAGTATGCACCAGTTACCATGAGAACCTGTGAGGTACCTTTGTTAATTTAATAGTGTTGAATGTTGATTAATACATTGTATGGTGTGTTGGGTGTTCTGGAGCTTATCCTAAAGGTTCTCCTGGAGGTTCTCCTGATCCATTGGGTGTCTTTTTGTATGCACCAGGTGTTTAGGTATTTATTGGTTATTAGTATTTATTGGTGACTTTTTGTGTGAGGTGTTTTGAATGATCTGATTTTGACTTGGACACGGATTTTTACAATGATGGTGGTGACGGTGGCGGCAGTGGCGTATACAACGGCAGTGGTGGTGGTGATGGTGATGATGTCAGATTAAGGGGATTGAGTATTAGTAGTAATATAGGAGCAGATCTCCCTCCTGGAGATAAGGTTCTCCTGGTTCCAAGGTGCTTTTTGTTAGCATCAGTTAGCATGTGTTTTGATGTGTGTTGTTTTGAGCCTTGATGTTAACTGTAGATTAGTATTTATTGTATGAGTTTAGTGATAATATTTTTGTGTTGTGGTGGTATTTTGTTATCATCAGTTAGCATGGGTGTAATTGGTATGGATTATAAGGTTATCCTGGTTGTCTCTATGTAAATGATGGCTCTGTTCCCGGTGAACCCGATGAGGTGCCTTTTTGTGTGCACCAGTTTTTTGAATGGGTGTTATTACTATGGTGCTTAATGTTGATTAATACATTGTATGATATTGGGAGCTGGAGGTTATTCCAGAGGTTATTCCAGAGGTTATCCTGTAGGTTATCATGTTTATTATGAGTTTTGGTGTTAGAAGAGTTTCATAATGAAAACTCTTCAGCTAATAGTAGTAATATATGAGCAGATCTCCCTACCAAGTGTTTTTTTGTGGATTAGACCTTGGAGTTTAGGCAATGGGTTACGACGTTGGATGAATTCGCCGAGTTTATATTGTATTTCATTTGAGGGGTACTTGAGTGGCATTTGAGTGGCATTTAAGTGGCATTTGACTTTTGATTATTTTTTTACTTAATTTGAACTTATATGATATCTAAATTTTGAATGTATGGCATTTAGGTTATGATAATTATTACATAACTGTATACATAATTATAACTCATAGGGTATCTAGATTTTGAATGTAAGGCATTTAAGGTTTGATAATTTTCTGTAATTCCGACTCATATGATATCTTGAGAGAGAGGAGATATATCTACATTGAATAAATACAGTGATTAAAAATGAAACAATATGTGAATATATACATTTATTGTGTAATAAGTAGGGAAAATCTCTCCATATAATATAGCTAGAGTCATTAAATACTAAGTAATAACAATTAATACATAGTCTTTTTTTACAATGATGTCTTTGATGTAGTGATGTTATATCTTAAGAAGGGAGACTTCTGTTTTATGTGCTTTTGAATTCGTAATGAACTAAAATAAAAAGTTATGTATTAGTATAGAATGATTAAACAAAAATTTAAAATAATTACATGAAATTGAATTATAGCTTTAGTTACATTGGATAGTTTACATTATATAGAAAAGGGAAATAGCTCACCAAATCACATTGTCCAACTTGTTTTTTGAATTAGAGACTATCCATCGCTAAAACACTCATCATTTTTTTTCAGCAACATATCCTGTCTCAAAATCATCAAAGTCTCCACGTAGAAAATCTTCAAGTTCATCATCGTCATCAATTTCTAATATTGTTTTGTTGTGCTTTGCTTGATCACAATATTGTTTCCAATACATTCGACCGAGACAGTATGGAGAGCAAAATGAAAGATCGTATTCTGTCTTAAATTTTCCGTGGGTTGTTTTTCCTCTGTAGATCATCACACCTGGAGTATATTTGTTAGCTTCTGAAGCATATTTGTCTGGTATGGCAAGCGTCTTCAACAGCGTTTCTCCACATTGTTCAATGCTATAACGGATACAAAATACATTCGACTGCCCTCCTTTAAATCGATGAGGAACGAATCTATCAACAACATCTTGGTAAGGAAAAATAGCGCCGGGTTGAAAACTATTGAGGGTGTTGATGTTCAAGAAGCGTTTGAGCTGACCTTTAGTCAATGTACTAAAATATAGTGATTCCTCTTCAGCTTTCTTTTTGCTTAGAGGATGTCTGGTAACACGTCTGACATCATACCAAAGAACGCTTTTATTTTTTGGTTTTCCCTTTCTACCCAAATATACAACGTTAAACGGAGGGGGGTAATTATCACAGTTGAAGTTTTTAGCTATTTCAACTGGACAGAGGAGTATTTTGGGTTCGAGTTCATTTATATCTGAAGGATCATGGTAGTGTACTTGAGAATATCTACACTTCTCCTTACTTGATGGATGTATCACACCAGTCACTCGCATAATGCTTGGGATAGGAAGATCTTCAAATGTTTTGCAAATCGGAACTTTTGGTGAGTCAATCACTTGAGAACCTTTAGACTTTTCTAATTCCCTAGCTCTCCTTTCGTTGAGACATTCAACTGTTAAATGAGTTATAGCTGCACTCGCCATTGTTTGCTTATCAACGGAAGTAGTTTGTTTTCTCACTATTTGTTTTCGTTTCCTTACTATTCGCTTTTTTGGAGCAGTTTTCCTTCTCTTAGGAGTTGTTTTGCCGTTTTTCATTTTATTTTCTGTTGGATATGGATCTGTGCTAAGGAGCTCTTCAGAAAGAGCATCCATAACATTCTAAAAATAAAAGGGTAATATTTGCATGAGTGGCTAAGAGTGTATTTATTACTTAGAGTGTCTTATATATATATATATATATATATGTATTTATGCCAAAAGCAGTTAAGATCATAGAGTTATGGTAGATTGAGAATGTGCTTATTAAACTATTGGGATGTGGAAACAGACAACAAAGGATGCATTCAAATATATATATATATATGTATTTACTTAATATCATACCGCTTTTAACATCTCAATTGGTAAGAAATAAAATATAATAGTTTGAACAAAATATTGTAAAATAATAAAAAACAACTAAAAATTTTTCATAAATATGTATGAAACGCTTCTAACATTAGTTCTAAAATACCTACAGAAGAGGATAGAGCTTTATCTATTTGGACATAATTATAAATATGCTTTCTGAATTTATAAAAAGTTTTTTTGTTCCATGTCATGTTGTATAATTTTTTGAAAACTATTTGATTCCAAGCACTTCTTTCAATTTCTTTTAAAAAATTTATTAATATTAACGACTTCCACCATTGACAAAACGATTTCGAAACCGTTTTTTATAATGTCATCAAAACGTTCTTTAGATATATCACGTTTCTTACAACACATCCCCATACTCATCATGTGTTGAGTTATACAGAATATTATAACTTGAAATGTCAAACGTTCTACAGCTTTTTCTTCAACAACATCATTATTTATCACATAGTTATGATACATTTCTGGAAGGAAGTCCTTTAAGTAGATTGGATTTGTTGTTGCATTGTTCTAAAATACAAGCGATAATTAGATAACTAAAATAATTAAAGGTGTTCAACAGGTGTTAAATAGTATTTTTTATTAATTCTTACCTTTTCATCAGGCTGAGATTCCGACTTTAGATACAATGGTTGACTTTCTACGACTTGAATATTCATTCTGATAAAACAGAAAAAATTGGTTCAATTCTTTATAACCAATTTAAAGATAGATATGTCATAAAGCCTTCAGATAGTTGTGTTAGCTAGCGGAAATATTTGAATTTAAGTTTTACCTTTATGAAGAGAGAACTCTTAGTAGTTGCAATGGAAGATGTAGTAGATAGATGTTGCTCCTTTGCTCACTGTTGTTGAACTGGATGCTTTCTGTCTGAAACCGTTGTCTCTTATATAGGTGAATGTGTGAAAATAAATCTTTTATTCCCGCGAAAGCATTGGTTTGCATTCGCGTGAAAATAAATTGTTTATTCCCGCGAAAGCAACGGGTTCCATTCGCGTGAAAATAAATTATTTATTCCCGCGAAAGCATTGGTTTTTATTCGCCTGAAAAAAAAATGTTTATTCCCGCGAAAGCAACAGTTTCCATTCGCGTGAAAATTAAATGTTTATTCCCGCGAAAGCATTGGTTTGTATTCGCGTGAAAATAAAGTATTCATTCCCGCGAAAGCAACAGTTTCCATTTGCGTGAAAATTAAATGTTTATCCCCGCGAAAGCATTGGTTTGTATTCGCGTGAAAATCAAGTATTCATTCCCGCGAAAGCAACAGTTTCCATTCGCGTGAAAATAAAATGTTTATTCCCGCGAAAGCATTGGTTTGTATTCGCGTGAAAATAAAGTATTCATTCCCGCGAAAGCAACAGTTTCCATTCGCGTGAAAATTAAATGTTTATTCCCGCGAAAGCATTGGTTTGTCTTCGCGTGAAAATAAAGTATTCATTCCCGCGAAAGCAACAGTTTCCATTCGCGTGAAAATAAAATGTTTATTCCCGCGAAAGCATTGGTTTGTATTCGCGTGAAAATAAAGTATTCATTCCCGCGAAAGCAACAGTTTCCATTCGCGTGAAAATTAAATGTTTATTCCCGCGAAAGCATTGGTTTGTATTCGCGTGAAAATAAAGTATTCATTCCCGCGAAAGCAACAGTTTCCATTCGCGTGAAAATAAAATGTTTATTCCCGCGAAAGCATTGGTTTGTATTCGCGTGAAAATAAATTATTTATTCCCGCGAAAGCATTGGTGTTCTTCCGTAAAAACAATGTTTCATTAATTTAACCTTATGATAAATGGCATGATTTCAGCTATATAAGAAGCACTGTTTTTACACAGAAAGCAGTCACTTCGACATTAGCAACTGAAGGAGCAAGATCTACTACAACATCATCTACTACAACTGCTAGAAGGACTTTTCTGTTTGGAGGTAAGTCAACTTGATTGAGTATAAATTTAATTTTTATCGATTTAGATACTAACAGCGGTATGATATTGAGTAAATATATATATATGTATATATATCTTCAAATTGGTTTGAAAAAGAAATCATAACATGGATTTTTACTTTATCTTTTAGAATGTCGACACAAGTCAATACAAAACAACTGAAGAATAAAGAACCAAAACCTTCACAAGATAAGGTGATTGATGACAATGTACTTCTTCAACGCACTATGATTCCCTTTCAAAGCGCCAGTCTGAATACTCTGGCAACTCTCATCATCAAAAGCGCCTCTCTGTTAAGTACTCTATCTCCAGCTTCCAGAAGAAACATTGAAAACATAGTCAAAGTTGAAGATTTACCAATACCTACAGTTATGCAGGTGTTAACCGTTGAGCTCCATGATGAAACGAACTGCACCATCATATACAACTATAAAAAGGATGGAAAGGTAGTTAGAGTGAAGAGCACTATTCCATTAGCAGCAGGATTACTTGTCAATGAAGCTTCGCAAATAAGACCACTGGTTTTGATCTACATGGGTGTTGAAAAGACTGGAAAAGCAATTTTTCGTGCTGCTACAGAAACAGGAACTACTTTGAGGTGTAAGAATGTGTTTGATGTATTACCAGAAAAAAGTATGCGACAAATCAATGCTTATTTCGAGGTAGCTAATCTTCAGGATTTCCCAACAGATAGTGTCATATGTTTCCAAAACCCTGAAGTTATAACAAAGTCTGACAGGCGATGGAATGGAAATGAAGAGACTCTTCTAGTTCAATACAGAAGTGTTGTAGATGAAGAATTACTGATCGGAGATATGCGCATTCCTCATCAAATAGCTTCTGCTGTGACATCGGAGAGATTTGGAGTGATTTTGTTCAAGGGTCTGAGTCGAAACGCAGACAATTCAATTTTCTACAACATCAGTGTACTCGCAGCTCATCAAGCCTTCGTCCAAACCTCGGAACTGGCTGATAATCCAAAATCTGAGGATTTTCTCAACCACTTCGATGATGCTGAAAAAGAAGACTGTGGAGAACAAACTCTCGAGAAGCTAATCTATAACTCAAGGGATTCATATCACTATAGGTAAGTTTTATTAATTTTTACCATAATTTTAAAAAGTTGATTTGTGAAAATTTTGTGTATTCTTACAATGAAAAACCCCTTAAAATGATAAATTTGTGAACATTTTTGTAAAACATTTTTAGGTTATATATATATATTTCGAATTAAAAAAGGATTTTGTTGTGTCATCAGTGTATTTTTTTACATAAAAGTTGGAAAAATAACAAAAGGTGATAATTATTTTACAAAAATGTTCAATTTTTCACATAAATGATCAACTCATAACCTTTTTTTGTAAAACATTTTTAAATTATATATATTTCGGATTAAAAAAAGGACTTTTTTGTGTAATCAGTGTATTTTTTTACATAAAAGTTTAAAAAATAACAAAAGGTTATAATTATTTTGCAAAAATGTTTAGTTTTTCACATAAATGATCAATTCATAAACATTTTTTGTAAAACATTTTTAAATTATATCTATTTCGGATTAAAAAAAGGATTTTTTTGTGCAATCAGTGTATTTTTTTTACATAAAAGTTTAAAAAATAACAAAAGGTTATAATTATTTTACAAAAATGCTTAGTTTTTCACATAAATGATCAATTCATAAACATTTTTTGTAAAACATGTTTAAATTATATCTATTTCGGATTAAAAAAAGGACTTTTTTGTGCAATCAGTGTATTTTTTTTACATAAAAGTTTAAAAAATAACAAAAGGTTATAAATATTTTACAAAAATGTTTAGTTTTTCACATAAATGATCAATTCATAAACATTTTTTGTAAAACATTTTTAAATTATATCTATTTCGGATTAAAAAAGGACTTTTTTGTGCAATCAGTGTATTTTTTTTTACATAAAAGTTTAAAAAATAACAAAAGGTTATAATTATTTTACAAAAATGTTTAGTTTTTCACATAAATGATCAATTCATATACATTTTTTGTAAAACATTTTTAAATTATATATATTTTGGATTAAAAAAAAGGGTTTTTTTGTGTAATCAGTGTATTTTTTTAGCTAGAAGTTGAAAAAAAATCACAAAAGGCTATAATTATTTTACAAAAATGCTTAATTTTTCACGTAAATAACACGTTTTATCACATAAATGGCTTATTCATGAGTGTTTGTTGTAAAACATTTTTAAAATTATATATATATATATATTTATATTTATACATTCCTAATCCAAATGAAAAAAAGGACTTTTTCGTGTGTAATCAGTGTATTTCTTCTACATAGAAGTTGAAAAAATAACAATAGTTTATATTTATTTTACATTAATTTTAATCATATTATACTAATACATCATTTTTTATTTTAGTCCATTATATCGTAAAAAGAAAACAGAGTAAAGAACTTTCCCTAAGAAATATTGAGCTGAATGATGTAACTCAGTGAGTTATTTTCCTGTTATATATAATGTAAACTATCTAATGTAGCTAAGAGTAAAATTTAAATTCGGTAAAATTTATTTATATAATGAATAACTTTTGTATTTTAGTCAATTATTGGATCACAGAGAATACGGAATACAAGAGTTCCTCCCTGGGTCTAATAATATACCAGAAGAATATCGAGGAAGATATTGTTCAAGAAAAGCGCTTTGTAACCATTGATTTGTATTACAGAAAATTTACTATAAAACAGTTTTATGAATGTAAAAACTAGATATGGTATTTTCTATTACAATTATTTACTTGTAAATTTTATTCATCTAGAGAGGTAATTTGGTGATTTTTTGACAGTTTTTAAAAAAGTTAAAAAGTACAAAAAAATCAAAAAATATCGAAAACTATATATTTCAATGATTATTTTTTAAAAAGTTCAAAAAAATGTAATAAAGCTCTGTTTTGAAACATAACAAATTTAAAAGGATTGTGTAGGATAAAATTCTCACTCAAAAAATTATTGAAAATTGAATGAAATAAAAAAATATTTTCCCAAATACCAAAGTTTTGTAAATATAAAGTGAAAAACTATATATATATATATATACATTGTTTTTAAAATAATATCGAAAACTATATATTTCAATGATTATTTTTTAAAAAAATAAAAAAATTTAAAAGGAAGGTGTAGGATAAAATCCTCACTCAAAAAATTATTGAAAATTGAATGGAATAAAAGAATATAAAGTGAAAATCTCTATATATATTTTATTTTTTTTAAAAAAATATCAAAAACTATATATTATAATGATTATTTTTTTAAAAAGTTGAAAAAACAAAAAAACTTTGTAATAAAACCCTGTTTTAAAACATAAAAAATTAAAAAGGAATGTAATAAAAGAATATTTTACCAAAATACTTCATTTTTCTTGTAAATATCTAGTAAAAATTTCTGAAATATTGTTGGTGAAATTTACTGGAAAATGGTTTCAAGTGTGTCAAAGACTAAATATGATGTTTTTATTGAAATGTTTATTTTTAAAAGATTCAAATAATAACATTGAATCAATTAGTTAAATTTAACAGTCAAATTCTTTTTTATCAAGTAGGCTTAATGTTTCTATTGTGATTAATTCTCAAATATTGTAAACTTGAACTATCTAGAGGAGTAATTTGTCGATTTTGATGTGTTTTTTTAAAAAAATTATCATGTAATACCACATACTTCAGTTCTAATTCGTTTTGAACAATTTCATGGGAGACAAAGAATAAAAAAGTTACATTGATTTAGTTTTTAGAATTAAAGTTGCTGTCGAAAATGGTTTGTTCTTGTTTAAAAAAATTATTACGTAATACCACATACTTCAGTTCTAATTCGTTTTTAGAATTGAAGTCGCCATCGAAAATGGTTTGTTCTTGAATGGGTAAATCCATAGCCTCCTCCTCATCATGACAAAAGCTTTCTGATGATTGCATTTTGAAAAACAAATTACATTGTTTTAGTTTTCCGAATTGAAATTGCCATCGAAAATGGTTTGTTCTTAAACGGGAAAATCCATAGCCTTCTCATCATCATGTCTAAGTTTTCTACCCCAATATCTCCAACCTCTCAGAGATAGGAATTGTTCTGTTTAAAAAAATAATGGAAATTGTATATATAAATGATTGTTTTTGAAAAAAATGGTAAATTTTTGAAAAAAATTCAAAAGGAAAATGCAGGATAAAACCCTCACTCAAGAAAGTAATTTTGTATGATAGGTTGCTCACCTAATAATAAGAAAATAATGAATAATTTATATTTAAGCAATTATTGAAAAAATTAATGAAAATTGAATAGAATGAAGGAAATATTTTACCAAATAGCCTGTTTTTTTTGTAAAGATATACAAACAGATAAAATTTAACCATTTAAAGGATGATTTCTTTTTTGCAAAAAAAATAATGAAGATTTAATGAAATGAAAGAATATTTTACCAAATACCTTGTTTTTTTGTAAATTTGTACAATTAGAATAAGAAAATAGTGAATAATGTATATTTAAGCAATTATTGAAAAAATTAATGAAAATTGAATAGAATAAAGGATATATTTTACCAAATACCCTGTTTTTTTTTGTAAAGATATACAAACAGATAAAATTTAACCATTTAAAGGGTGATTTCTTTTTTGCAAAAAAATAATGAACATTTAATGAAATGAAAGAATATTTTACCAAATACCCTGTTTTTTTGTAAATTTGTACAATTAGATGAAATTTAACCATTTAGAGGATGATTTGTTTTTGTAAAAAATTAATGAAAATTGAATAAATCGAAAAAATATTTCACCAAATACCTCTTTTTTGTAGATGTAAACAAATAGATGAATATCTAACTTTATCCATTTTTTTTTCCATTTGGGATCATGTTTTGAAGGTTTTCAAGATAGTTTTTAGTAAAAGCTTATGCATTGATTGTCATTACAAGTTGTAGTGTTTGGTATTATTTAATATTTACTGACTCTAGCTATATTATATGAAATTTTCCCTACTTATTGCACAATAAATGTATATATTCACATATTGTTTCATTTTTAATTACTGTATTTATTCAATGTAGATATAATGAGTCGAATTACAAAAAATTATCAAAACTTAAATGCCATACATTCAAAATCTAGATGCTCTATGAGTTAAAGTTATGTATATAATTATGTACAAGATTATCAAAACTTGAATGCTATACATTCAAAATTTATAAGTTCAAATTAAGTAAAAAAATAATCAAAACTCAAATGCCACTTAAATGCCACTCAAATGCCACTCAAATGAAATACAATATAAACTCGGCGAATTCATCCAACGTCGTAACCCATTGCATAACCTCCAAGATCAAATCCACAAAAAAACACCTGGTAGGGAGATCTGCTCATATATTACTACTGCTAATGTTTTTAATTATTTACGAAATTACTGTTATTGTTAGCGAAAACTGTATTACGTTTTTAAACCGTTTATTGTATTAGGAGTAAACTTTATATGAATGAAAGCTGGGAGAATTTAGTGTCTACTACATTATTTATTTACAGCGTTATTAATAATATTTACAACAATGCTTCGTAATGAGTGATAATGAAAGCGATTATCAACTGTTTACGAGTAACTAAGGGTTTCAACGAGAAAAACCAATTGGAAAACTCCGAAGTATTCGCTAAACAAACCTCCGTTGTTTTATCAACGAGAAAATTCAGTTGGAAAAATTGAGAATATCTCCTATATTGTTTACAGTATTTTGTACTCGTCTTAAAGTCTCCATCACGTTTTTAGTCAGGCCAAATTTTACGCGAGCCGTTTTCAGGTATTATTGTAATCGCCATAATATTTGCATCCCGTTTTCAAAGTCAAACAAATTTATGCGCTCCCCTTTTGATTACACTTGTACGCGAACAATGTGCTTCAGAAAAGTGATAAATCATACACTCGCTCGCATTCTACGTTATACGCACCAAAAGTAACAGATGTCTATGCTTCTCGGATTACAAAATCTAATCTAGTTGAATGTCTGAGGATCAATATATGTCTACAAATGAGAGGTTTTAAGCTCGTTTTAAGGCATATTTATTAAAAAATATAGATTCAATTACAACTGGTGTCTACATCAACTAAGTAAATAACACAGAAGTTTATGAGTTTTGTAGAATAAATGCTTTTTGTTTATGTTTTATGATTTACAAAAAAAAACACACGTTTTGTTATGAATGTGTAATAGGGATGCAGTACTTGTTTTGTTAATTAAGCAAACGTGTTTGTTTACTGAACGTTCAGAATTAACGGAAGAGTAAGACCCATTACATTTCCCTGTTCTTGTTATCGCCATGTGCATTTCCTGTTTTTTGCTTTACTAAAAGTTCAGATACTAAAATTAAAGGAAGAGTAAAATACATTACATTTGCTTGTTTTTGTTATCACCTAGTGTGCATTTCCTATTTTTTACATCTGTGTTTTTGAAAAAGGATCCGTAAATGAATCATTTTGTTACAGGTTAAGGAAATCATTACTTCGTGCAGACACAGACGTCCACTTCCATTGAAACCTAATCCTAAATTGCTTTTTGCTTACGTTCTAAATATCCTTGGATATAATTTTGTTAATTACCCTTTTTATTTTTTTATACAGCATTTGACTGTCTCAAGTTTTGAAACAAATAGTAATACTAAAGCTGATAGACTTGTAGACATCTAAAAAAGTGTAAACAAAGTGCAATTTTATCCGCTTGTTTGTCAGTTTGACTTACAGCCATTTGTCAGACTGTCTTACAAGCTTGTAAGTACTTGTTGGCTTACAAGTTGCTGTTGCTATGAAGTGGGATCACAATAATTACTTTATATTTTCCTATTAATTTATTTATTTTTTAAAACAAGGTAGTTTAGCATGTACTCTGCAACCAAGAAAAATTTGGAGTGAAGTAGTGTAATACAGAAGGGAGTAATACTGTAGAGTATTTCACAATTACCCTGACCTTGTTACTACAATTTCACAAGAATGTCTAGGTTATGTGTAATATCTATTTCTGCCCCTATATTCAGCTAGTGTCTCAGTAATGTAGACTATATATATATGTGTGTAACCAAAATATACCACACATTAATAAATACTATTCACAATTGAAGTGGATTGTTGTTATAAAAATAAATCTCGGTTTAATTAAGTATACTTGTTAGCTATCTCCTTATTATCAATGGTAGCCGGCGAGTCTCAGTAAACTGACTATTGTCATAAGCAAGCAATTGATGGGGGAAAACCTTGGCAATAACGATCTATAGTTGGCGAGTCTTGATAGATTACTCGTTATCGTTGGGCAGACAACTGACGAGGAAATCCCGGCAAAGACGATCATATATCTATATTTAGTATGATCACTAGAAATATTTGAGAATAGTTGTGTGGTGTTTCTCTCTGTGAATATCGCCGGCAGCAATCTCGGTAGTTATATTACAATATCGAAAGTAATAATGCCGATGCAACTCCACATCAAAGGATGAGTTTTTCGGGTTGTTCACTTTTATTGCTCGAACGAACTCAAAATATAAATATTATCGGTTAGCACAGTAAAATTGTGTTAATCCAATGTAGGTAGAAAAAAATGAACTGAAAACTGTACACAGGGGGGCTTCGCTATTTATATAGGAAGATGCACGCTCTGCCTGCATGATCATTACCCCAAAGTTAAAATCAAATACAAAATAAAAATAATCGTACAACAAATTACATAAGGCATTTCTACATACAATAAAAAATATAATTAATTTATTACCTTACAATAATGTTTGATTTTGCGTTAAATCTTTTAACTGTTTTCTCATTGCAATAGAAATACGCTCATAGATTGCTCATAAAATCAGAAATCGCAATTATTACGTTTTCTCTATAATACGTATGTAACATTGTTTCATTGAATAAAGCTATAGGTTAGTGTTTAACCCAGGGATTTAGCATCTACCCATGAACCAAAAAACCTTTATAGTGGAGAGATGTAATACAACTGTAACATATCCTTACACTTATTTGGCAGACTGACCTACGAGTTTGTAAGTATTTGTGGGCTTAAAAGTTGCTATTTGCTGTTACTATGAATTGAGATTACAATAATTACTTTATATGTTTCTATTCATTTTTCAATACAAGCTATTCTAGCATTTACTTTGGATCAGCGAACGTATGTAACATGTGTAAGCTGCGTAACCTATGTATGCTTCGTTGAATAAAATATCAACTGATTTATTATAAAGCTATAGGTCAGCAGTTAACCTAAAATTTAGCTTCTAGTCTGGATGCAAGCAAACTTTTATTACACTATATTTGTGAATAAAAGAGGCTGCATGGAGTTATTAATGACTTTCACCCTATTTAATCTCTACCTGAATTTCCACGTCTAACTAAACTCAAACAATTATCATAAGCAATAACAGGTAAATAGCGTGGATTAGCGCTTTGATTAATGGCTAAAGATTTTTGTATATGAGTGAACGTTTTTTGACGGAATTCCATCAGTTTTTTCTCAGCATTATCATTGACACTAAAACAGTATTTCAAAGAGAAATTATGGCTAGCTTCTAACCAACAACAGGAAATGAGTAAATTA
>CALYOO010000353.1:0-37461 GCA_945261195.1 Cryptosula pallasiana
TGATTTTATTATCCAAAACATTCGTATTTATGTACATGGTTACATAACAGATAAGCTGATAAAATTGACAGACAAAAGATAGCCACACCTAACACAGCAATTGGCTAGAGTGGGCGAATAATACACAAAGGGTGGAACTAGAATGAATGCTTGACTGAATGCACATGGCACACGTATAACTTTGCATGTAAAAATAATTATAAGAATAAGTACATAGATGGATCTGCCCTAAAGCGCGGGCATAGAACTAGGACAAGTAGACAGTAAATAATGCGAGTGACAAGACATAGAACTAGTAAGTGTTTGTACGATTGTACCATAGAACTAACTAATAAGTGTAAGTGTTTGTATACCATAGAGTAAGATGGCGCCGGTCCGTTACACACTCCTCCCCATTGGCGAGGGTAGCCAATTAATCAACGTCGGCGGCATCTGTGTTAGTCTCGGTATGGTCGACTCAGTTCCTTCTTGATATCTTCGGCTCGAAGTAAAAGTTGGCATGCCTCGTGGGTGACTGCATGCAGCTCACGGTCCAGCGCTTCCATGCGGTGTCTGTATTCTCTTCTACGTCTCAGTCTTTCAGCCTCAGCCGATCGTTCCCGTTCGGCCCTCCAGTTGTATGTATTTGACTGCAGTTGCTCCCTCCTGGGCGAGGTCGAGCGTCGAGGGGGGGTTGTCCTCCTTCTCTTTGTCGGGGGAGGTGACTCTGGTTGTCTCCCCAGTCGTTTGTGTACTGGTGCCTTGTCCACTTGTTGCTTCTCCGATTGTTTCTTCTCTGTTGATGCTCTTTCTATGATGGGGGTCGGGGTGCCGAAGGGTGGTGGTGACTGCCAGCCCATGGTTTCACAGAACTCGTTGTACCGAGCGGCGTCCACTTCAAAAAGTGGCTTGGATTTTCCCCCATGCTCTTCAGTGCCTCCTTGTACTCGGATGTGCTTCAAGATGGCGTCTCTTGAAGCACTCTTCTTCCCGCACTTGCAGAAGAAGAAAGTCAAATGCTGACGAACGTGGTAAATGACACGCTTCCTTACTTGCTGGTAGTCGCAGCGCCGGCACCTCCATTGCTCACTGTTGTCCACTTGTACAGCCATGTCCTTGATTGCATGCAACGTCTCACCGCTGAGCCATATTTCTCTGGCGAGGGGATTGGTGGTTGGTGTCGGTAGCTCTCCTTCTTCTACAACAGCAACACGCCGTATGTTGATGGCAGGCGACATGTTGGTTTTTTGTAACATATCCTCCTTTCGGGGAATAGTTACTGCTACTCGCATCTGTCTGTCTAACGCCTTGGTTAGTGACTGGATTGTCACGTCTGGTATTTGCTCACCTGCGGTGGTAGATGTGATGTCGATCGGTTCTTTGTGGTGCTGTGATACTCTTGCCATGTTTGTTGATGTGTTGTCCGGTTGATCTACTCGTCTATTGGGTAGCGAACTTGTTCTTGGCTGGCTGGCAACTGAGCGTTGGCGGCTCCTACACCTTTCTATATTTTGATTGGTGATGGCTACCACGTGCTCTCTCAGCGCCGCCTCCCACGTGGTATTATTTTGATGACGTGATGTGGCGGTTTCTTTGCTGAATTTTCCAGCGGGCCCTCGTCCGCTGTCATGGGAAGTTATGTCCCTTTGTTGATGATTGGTTTTTTCGGTGGCGAAGTTATCGTTCCGGGGAGTTATATTCTCTTGCTCACTGCTTTCTTCTCGTCCCCTTTCGTGATAATTCGTCCCTTCTTCTACCAATTCTTTTTCTTTTCTTCTTCTTTTCACCAATATCCAACCGTTTTCGGCCGGGTTTTCTGTTGGTGTACTTGCGGGATTGGGAGCCCGTGTTTGTGGGGTTACCCTATGGGTGCTTCCCACCTCGGTGGGTGGCGTTCTGGGTGATGGTGGCTCCCTCACTGTCGTATAACAGTGATAGTCTTCTAACTTTCTTGGTTTGTGTCGCTCTCTCTGGGGTCGATCCAGGGGTGATACAGGTGTCTGTTTTTGCTGCAATGGCGGCCAATCCTCTTCGTTGAGGGCTGGGGGCCCTTGGGGGCTGGGTGACCTTTGGGCGACCTCGGGTGGTGTATTAACTCTCTCTAGACTTCTTCTCTCTGTTCCTTCATCTTCTATTGCTTCTGGCCTTCGGGTTGGACTGCGGTGGGTCGCAGGCGAAGGCGGGAGTGACCACTCTTGAGTGTGGGGGGTTCCACCCCTCGGGAGGGGACTCCTGGTTCCCTGAGTGGGTGGTGGTGTCGGTGGCTCTCTGACGAGCGGCGACCTGTCCCGTGGGGGCGACGGCAATGGCAATGGTAACTGCGCTGGTAAGGGCAGCGGCAGTGGTTCCACGACTTCAGTGGGTGCTGGGTGTGCTTTGGGGGGCCGTCCCCTTCTGGCTCCTTTCATGTTGGGCTGGAGGGCGGGTTCCCTACAGGGGGGTGCCCGGCCGACCGGCTCCTGGCAAGTCCTATAGTGGCGCAATCGCATTCCGTTCTGGATCGACCACTGCCCGTTTCTTTGTACTTTGTAAGTATGATTCGGGAATACCTCTGTCACTTCGTACGGGCCCACAAATCGGGGTTGTAGCTTCGGGTTGCTACCCTTTACTCTTCTCTTATTCTCTAGTACGACGAGCTCCCCCTTCTGAAATACGGAGGGTTCTTCGTCGTCCTGGCTCCTGATTTCTTGCTGCTGGTGTCGGAGGTATTCGTGTGCTCTCTGGAGGTTCTCCTGTACCTCTGCCGTATGCTCCAGTATGTTGCGGGGGTCCAGGGTAGGAGGTGTACCTGTTAGCTGATCAGGAAGGCGAACCTCCCGTCCCATTACCAACATATTGGGTGTCTCTCCTGTTGCTGAGTGGGGAGTGCTGCGGCAGGCCCGCATGATTTGCGGTAGCAGACTGTCCCACTCGTCCTGGCCCTTTGTCAATATTAGAGTGCGGAGCGCATCGCCTAGCGTCCGATTCTGGCGCTCCACCATTCCGTTCCCTTGCGGGTGATAGGGGGTGGTCCTGGTCTTCTTGATACCCCACAGGCTGCACAGTTCCTCCAACAGCACGGACTCAAATTGAGCCCCTTGGTCGGAGTGTAGCTGTTCGGGCAGGCCCCAGTAGGCAAACACTCTTTCGTCCAGTGCGACGGCGACCGTGGGTGCTGTGGCGTCAGGCAGGGCTATCGCGTCCTGCCATCGGGTGAAATGGTCGGTGAGGACTAACGCCCAGCGGTTCTTCCTCTTCGTTAGTGGCAAGGGGCCGACCAGGTCGACCGCCAACTTCTGAAAAGGTCGTCCCGCATACATTCTTTGCCTGTGGGGGTTCTCTGCCTTCTTTCCATTCTTGGCCACTTGGCATACTTCGCAGTCTTTGATTAGTCTCCTGACCAGGGGGGATATGCCTGGCCAGTACCAATCCATCAGGATACGCTGTCTCGTCCGATGAATCCCTGCATGGATCATCCTGTGCGTCTCCCAGACGACCTGGGTCCTCCGGCTTGGTGGGCAGACTACACATTGCTTTGGTCTGGAAGGGTGGTGCAGCGTGATCACGAGCACCCCGTCAGGGCGAATCCTCATCGCCTCCTTCCGGTCATACAGTGTCCTCAACTCGACACTTCCTTCGGCCAGCTCTCTCTCTGTGACGCTCCCCGGTCGTCTCAGCTCGGCATAAATCCGGCCTACCGCATCCTGCCCGTCCCTTTGCTCTTGAGCTAAGGTTTGGGTGGAGTGTACCGGGTTTGTCACAGTGAGGTTGACCCGCTCCTCTTTCTCGCTCTCCTCCGCAGACTCCCTCTCCAACATGTCTCCCGGCCGTCTCAGCTCGGTACAAGCCCGGCCTACCGCATTCCGTCCCTCCGACTGCTTCTGAGTCGAGCTCTGGGGGGAATGTGCCGGGTTCGATGTGTTGAGGTCGTCCTTCACCTCTCTCTGCGGTCTCTGTCCAGCCTCTTGCTGTAGCTCTGCATGGGAAGGTCCCCCATCTCTCTGCTCGATGGAGCTGCATTGCCTACAGTCCGCACAGGGTCCCTGTCGGCTGAGTCCATCAGCATTACCATGGTGAGTTCCAGCCCGGTGTTCGAGCTTATATCGGAACTCAGCCAATATCTCTAGCCAGCGAGCTATCTGGTTCGATGGCTCCTTTCTCCTGCACAGCCAGCGAAGGGAGGCGTGGTCCGTCCGGAGCTTGAATTCCCGCCCATAGAGGTAGGGTCGGAAATGCTTCACTGCCTTGATGACAGCGACCAGCTCCTTCCGAGTGACGCAGTAATTCCTCTCCGCTGGTGCCAACGTCTTGCTGAAATACGCAATGACGCGTTCCTTGCCTTCTTGTACTTGGGAGAGCACAGCACCGACTCCTACCGCACTGGCGTCAGTGTCCAGCGTGTAAGGCAGGTTGGGGTCGGGGTATCCAAGCACCGGAGCTTGAGTGAGTCTGGCCTTGAGTTGGTCGAAGGCTGCCTGCTCTACTTGTCCCCACTTCCATGGCGTCTCCTTGCCTGTCATCACGGTGAGAGGTTTAGCGATCGTGGCGTAGTCGGGGAGGTACTGGCGATAGTACCCGGCGGTTCCTAGGAACGCCTGTAGCCCCTTTACGTCCGTCGGCGCCTCCCATCTCCTGACGGCCTCCACCTTCCCTGGGTCGGTGGCCACTCCCTTTGCGCTCACTACGTGCCCGAGGTACTTGACCTCTTCTTGTAGCAGCTCGCATTTGGAGGGTTTTACCTTCAGGTTTGCCTGATGGAGTCGTCCTAGCACCTCTCCGAGTCTCTGTAAATGTGTCTGGAAGTCGGGCGCGATGATAATCACATCATCTAGATACAGGAGCAGTGTTTTCCAGTGAAGACCCTTGAGGACCTTTTCCATGAGTCTCTGAAAGGTGGCGGGGGCTGACGTCAACCCGAAGGGCAGCACCTTCCATTTCCATAGGCCGCTTCTTGTGGTGAAGGCCGACTTGTCACTGGCATCTTGGTCCAGGGGTACCTGCCAGTACCCACTAGTAAGATCCAACGTAGTGAAGTACTTACTCCCTGCCAGGGCGTCCAGTGATTCATCGATTCTGGGGATGGGGTAGGCGTCCTGTTTGGTTATGTCATTCAGCCTCCGGTAATCCACACAGAACCTCCATGTGTCATCCTTCTTCCTTACCAGTACCACAGGGGAGCTCCAAGCTCCGTCGGCCGGCTCAATGAGATCCTTTTCTAAAAGGTCCTTGATCTGGCGTTCCGCCTCTGCCTCTTTCTCTGGTCCCAGGCGGTGTGGTGGGCACCGGATGGGTCGAGCCCCTTCTACCGTGGGGATCGAGTGCTCCGCCAGCGTCGTCCGGCCTAGGTCCCCGCTGTGGCTACTAAATACCGTCTGGTATTCGATCAGCAGCTCCTTCACTTGCTGCTCCTGCCATGGGTCCTGGCACCCTCTCTTGGCTTGCTGGAAGAGGTCGTGCAGATGGGGGGGCAACTCTCTTCCTCCCGTCTTTCTCCTCTGTTGTCCGTCTGGTTTTGTCAGCTCTTGAACGCCACCCTCTTCTACTCCCGTAAAGGTACCAATCACCTCTCCTGCGGGTAGTCTTAGGGTGTCCTGCGTCGGGTTCAGACATCTAACCAGCACATGTCCTTGCGCGTCAGGCCTGTTGACGCTGGTGGCGATGGGTATCCCACCCTGAATGCTTTCAATCACTCCCTGGGGAAACGTATCCCTGGAGCTCAAGTGACATGGAATAGTCACTTCTGTCTGTGGTGGAAGCTGGGTGTCCTGTCGGACTTGTACCTTGGACACGAGATTTCTCCCGTGGCGGTCGGTACAGGCCAGCTCCTTTCCTTGTATCACCAGCACTGGACGGTCGAATCCCATCTGGCACCCTTGGCTTGTCAGGAAGGGCATCCCTAGGATAACGTCTTCGTTGATCTGGCTGACCACAAAGGTCTCCTCGAACTTGACGTGTCGTATCCTTCCCTTCAGTGCGAGCAAGCCGTAGAATGGGAGTCTCGTGCCGTCGGCCATGATCCCATGGGAATCGTAGTGCTGCAGGTTGCGCTGTACGTGGCTCGGTAACCGATCAAAGACTCGCTTGGACAACAGGTTAGTGTTGCAGCCCGTGTCTATGAGGTGTGTTACCGCCTCTCCTTCTACCCTTCCAGGTAGGTAGTAACTCGAGCGATAGGGTCGCTCTATCTGGTTGCTCTGTAGGGTCACAGGTTTCGGAACGAACTCTTCCTTCTCCAGTGGGGGCGTCTGGGTCTGCCTGTCCTTCTTCCTGGGCCTTGGTTCCTGCTGCTCTAGAGTCCCGTCGCCGTCCGTTTCTTCCGCCACTGAGCTGTCGAGTGCCGACAGGCTGGCGAAACGGTTGTGTAGGGCGATAGGGGGACTAGTCAGGAGGTCCAGGGGAGGAGTTGCTCGACGCGCTGTCGCCGGTTCACTGGAGGGCGCCTGTGCCCTTTTCTTCTGAGGTGTCGTTGCCCGTGTGCAGCCAGCGGGTCTCCCTACTGCTGCGGGCGGTAGTCGTTTCCCTGGCGGCTAGGCCACGGGACGGTTCTACACGCCTTCCGGGTATGGCCTATCTGTTGGCATCCCCAACATCTTTTGGCCGGCTCAGGCTTCTTTTCCGTCTTTAGGCTAGCAATTTCTTTGCTCAACCCTTCTACGGTCTTAAGCAGCTGTGCCAAAGGGTCCTGTACTTCTTGGTGTCGAGCCGTCTCTCTTGGTGAGGTCATCTCCTCTTCTAAGGGGTCGGCCTCCACTGCCCTGATGTGAGGTCCTCCCAACGGCTGGTGTGGCACCTGCAGGAACTCATTTCCTGCTAAGATTGCTTCCTCCAGGTTCTGAGGGCGTACTGCCAGCAAGTGACGCTGCAGGTACGTGTGCCCTAGAGTGCTGTGGAACGTCTGCATCACCAGTTCGTCCCTATTCGGTCGCGGCAGAGTGCTGTGGGCCGCCGTAATGAGTTGCTCGACTGTGAGGGCATGGTCTCTGAGGCTGTCTCTGGGGTTCCGTCGGTAGCTTAGCAACTTGGCTTGGGCTTCCGAGCGGGTCATACCAAAGGTCGCCTGCAGAGTCCGTGTCACCTCTTCCGTGGTCTCGCCTCGACCACACCGTTCGGCCTTGCCTGTCAAGGCTTGGCGTAAGTGGATGACCGCCTCTTCCGCCGGCCAATGGTTCGCTCTTGTCACTTCCTGAAACCGTTGTAGAAAGTAGTCCACATCTCCTGTACCATCGTACTGTGGTACTCTGAACCTATCTCTGGCTGTGGCTACTGTCATGCGGTCTAGGATATCGGTGAGCGTCCCCATCATCTGCAGGCTGGAAGGGTCCCTGTCAGTACTCAGTGCTCTTCTTCTGGTCGCCATTCTTCTTCTGGGAGGTGCTGCTTGTGAGTGTCTGTCAATCCCACTGCTGCCACCAATGTGCAGGATTTCACTGTGGGGGTGCGAGGTGGTAGCTCGGCCTACCTGCACAACCTCCCGAACTTGTAATGGCAACTGTGTTTACTGCGCTAGCGATACAACCCTGCCACAGGTCGACTTAGTAGACTGGAGAAGGGTGACTGACCATCTCAGTTACAAGTGAGCTGTCGGTTGCGTTAGCTGTTATCAGTGTGTGTGCAATGAATTCGAACTTTGAAGGGCGAACTAGTTATACTAAGTTCGGCCAGCAGAGGTTCGGCTGTCTTTATTGTAGTGCTGTGCAGAGGTCGAACATTGAAGGCGAAGCATAGACAAGCTAAGTTCGGCCAGCAGAGGTTCAGACTGATCTGCCTGTTTATTACTACTCGAGTAATGATGCGCAAGTGAAGTTATTTGTATGTACAAAGAAACTTCTGAGAGTGTGCAAGCTGACTCTGATTTTATTATCCAAAACATTCGTATTTATGTACATGGTTACATAACAGATAAGCTGATAAAATTGACAGACAAAAGATAGCCACACCTAACACAGCAATTGGCTAGAGTGGGCGAATAATACACAAAGGGTGGAACTAGAATGAATGCTTGACTGAATGCACATGGCACACGTATAACTTTGCATGTAAAAATAATTATAAGAATAAGTACATAGATGGATCTGCCCTAAAGCGCGGGCATAGAACTAGGACAAGTAGACAGTAAATAATGCGAGTGACAAGACATAGAACTAGTAAGTGTTTGTACGATTGTACCATAGAACTAACTAATAAGTGTAAGTGTTTGTATACCATAGAGTAAGATGGCGCCGGTCCGTTACAGTATTTTAAATTAGTTACTAATCAATGCACAAACAATTGTGTGTTCATAGTATATCTTATTTACCTGCTTTTGTGTCATCATTAACTTAGAGTTTTGAGACAGCTGTGTAAGCCTTCATCATCCTCGTGTGCTCTCTTTGTTAATGATTAAAGCGGGAAAATAATAGCCTATTCAGGGACAATAAGACTGTATGCTTAGGCGATCATTGATACCCCCACTTACTATTAGGTAATCGTACTATAAATGCCAAGGCTTTTCTCCATTTTAATTATATCAGGAGTAAAATCCAACTTGAAGATAAGAGCCAGAGTTCTTACTGGGTTACTAAAGCTAAAAATTAAGGACTTGTAGAATAACAACACTGTAGAACCACATTGTAATCGCTTGAGGAGTAAAATTCTTACTAGCTAATTAAAACCACAGTTTAATCCCCTGAGAGTAATTTATTGACCTACCCATAATTTCTGGCAAAGTTATTGTCTGATTTCAATCCTTAATTACTCCTTCCAGCAAACACTCGCAAATTTTCTACTGAAATACCAGATATCACCCCTAATGATGCCGGATTGTACTCTTATATTAATCATTACAGTGTTTAATCACCTGTTTAATCCCAAATGTTTCACTTTTTTCTGTGTGTGTACGATATAAGTTTTGAATCGAAAAAAAACTTTTTGAAAGATTTGTTTCCCAGACATTTTTCTCGAACACTCATTTTCTAAACTCACAAAACTTTCTTGGGTCTTTACAGGACTGAAAATCTTGCTGCGTATGCAGGGTTTGTGAGGAATTTAGGGTAAAAAAAACCATTAAAGGGTGTCCTTCACACCTTTCTGAATTGAAAAAATAACTACATAGTTGTGTTCAGCATATTCTCTTTGACTATGCTACCAATTTTTAAAGTTGTAAACCTCTGGAGCCTTCACAATAGGCTGGCAAGCAACATCATCTCAAGCTGCCACTTGAAAAATAATCTTTTGCAAACCCTCTCAAACGTGACTCACGCCACCGGTGTGCATTTGTTATTGTCACATGAGCGCGCTATATTTTTAATGTAATGGCCACCGATCCAACGTAAAACACTCACTAATAGGCGCCAGTTTAAAAGAGATTATAGCCAGTTTTAAACGCTTAATTGATCGAATCATCTCATGGGGCTTGTTCTTCAATACCCACAATTTGACGCTATTATGTTGAATTGTTGTGTACTCAGCCTGTATCGGCACAATTTAGCTTATTAGTGGCAGTATTCACGGCACTGAGTGGCGGGTGATTTGGTGAGAAGGTCATTTTGTTATGTCCTTGACTTGACCACTAGCAACAGTATCTATCAATTATTGTTGTTGGTTCTTATCTCGTTATCATGAACAAAGAACAACAATGATAATGATGATTCATATAATCATCATCATTGGAAAGAACTTTTATTTATTAATAAAATAAAAGAATGTTAAATATTTATAATAATAATATTAATTAATTATTTCAATCAATTCATTGGCTGCTCATTCTTGAATGGAGTCAGTGTGTGTATGTAATTGACTTACACGTTACAACTAAGAGATACTTGTCGAGAATGTTGATCAACAGAGATGATATGATTAAAGAGAGTGAAGGTTTGTAAAGTTTACTACAAGGCTTGTGTTATAGAGGCAGGCGAGAAATTGATCCTAAATTAGTTGATTTGCTGTTGTGGCAGTTGATATTTTAGCGCACTCGCTAGACTAGTTGTAAAGCATTCACTGAACAAGCACGGGTAGCCAAGCATGCGGCGCTAGTAATCACATACTTGGGCAATAAGCTTTGGACTTTGGCACCGAGGTTATTGATCGGACCCCCAAATGGTTTGTTGGTCTATTGGCTAACCAAAAGTAATTAATTACGACTCGCTATAAAAAACAAATGCACACCGGCGGCGTGACGTCACGTTTCATAGGGTTTGCAAAAGATTGTTTTTCCAGTGGTAGCTAGAGATGATGTTACTTGCCAGCCTATTGTGAAGGCTCCAGTAGGTTTACAACTTTAAAAATTGGTAGCATAGTCAAAGAGAGTAAGCTGAACACAGCTATGTAGTTATTTTTTCAATTCAGAAAGGTGTGAATGACACCCTTTAGCATTACCTAATGGGGATGTGGTAATGAATGCGTTACTGGTGAGCTACAGATGTTTGCAATACGATGGTTTGATGATGGGGTTCTATATATACCCGAAAAACATGCTAACAAGGTGAAACGGATTAGAACAGGAGTTATCCTTCTACAAAATTGAGAAGCTAGTAGATTTGGTCATCTTCGACCTGATATCATCTCATTCACACCGTTGCAAGCGATAGAAGTAGCTCAAAACATAACCGACAAACTTGATGATTCCGAACAGATGAAATACTTTACTACAGATGACACTGTCGAAAACAAGGTGTTAATGCTTTCAGTAGAAAATGTATCTTCTACGACTTTGAGAGAATCACAAGTAATAGGAGAAAATTGTACTCAAAAAGAGCAATTCGGACAATACAACTTGGTGAGTGATTTCTCTTTTCTATTTAATGTAAACTATCCAATGTAACTAATACTAAAATTATTTATACACTAATTATTTTTTTTGTTTTGGATATGCGAAGATAGAACCGAACAGAGGAACAAATTTCATCAAGGATTCAGTAAAAATTTCTATAATAACATTGAATCAATTAGTAAAAACTGTTACTCAAACTCTTTATTATCAAGTAGATATAACGCTTGCTATTGCAATTATATTCAAAATACTGTAGAGGAGTAATTTGGTGATTTTGATGGAGCTCTCAGCACTGATGATATGTAGATTCATGCTAATAGACCTAAACTTCTGTAATTATTTTATAAATTAAAATTTTTTTATAGTATTTAACACTATATTTTCAACCTATTACACTTTATTATATACTTTATTACATTACCATTCCTTAACCAAATAATGTAATACTTACAATATAATAAAGGCATACAATCATACATTGCTTCATTTTTATACAATGTAAAATCCGTAGTAATAAATAATGATGTTGGGTGAAAATCTCGGATCACACCCCCGATCACACCCCTGATCAATATCCCGTTGGCGTGAACTGCTCATATCTTACTAAAAAAATAATAGACAGAGGAGCATGTGTCAAGAGTGAAAAGGGAAAAATAGTGAGATGAGGGCTCATATGTCACCAGGCAACAAAATTGCAGCACATCTTGGAGATTACCCTCACAAAAATGATCCAAAACTCAGGGAGATCTGCTCATTTATTACTACTAACATTTAAAAAAAAATAAAGGGAAGGCTCATGCTGACTGACAGGCAGGATTTCTATGTTATAATGCTGCTGAAAATTTCAATTTGAATTTAGGTAAAACAAGCAGAGATTGATGTAGAAGTGGTAGAAAGTAAGTTCAAATCACAAAGTAAACTAACTTTGCTAATATTTGTAGAAGTTATTCCCCCCACAACCAAGTTGGGTACAGAAAACTCCAATTTGAAACTACAAACAAATGGAAAGAGGAGTTGTGCTCACTTGTGGTAACTCAAATGAAACAACTACTAATTATTCATTATGATTCACTGCGGAACTGCTCTTACTGCGGCACTATTATCCTAATCGTACTCGCCCTCAATTTCTAGCAACCTCTGTGCCATTCATTTGTTATTATTACATAAATAGAACATTCGGGTTTAATGCTAGAATCATAAACAATAACGAATGAGCACACACACCCTATCATGCTTCTGTCAAGTCTGATGTGTGTAGGTTTACTGTGAGGCGTACTGTTAATTTTTATTCATCACCATATTATTATAAATGACGGTAAAAGTAATAAATGAAATTATTATGATGATTGATCGATGATGAATAATATTATAATCATAATGGTTGTAGTATGTGGGTAGTAAGAATAATAGTAATAATGAATGATGATTAGATTGTTATTATTATGCGATTTTTTACTAACTGACCAACTTCCAAGCAGGTGATTTAAATGTTGGGATGTTGTTGTTAGTAGTTAGTTGCTTGTTATTAATTCCTCGTTAATAAATATTATTAGTTGTACTCCGATAATATTTTTTGCTATTTAGTATGGTATGGTGGTAATAGTGATAATAATAGCAAGAAGAATACATTGATATCAACAACAATAACTATAATAATAATCGTAAATCATTTTATTATTGCTTCTATTGTATTGTGAGGGACGCCAGCACTCGTCGCTGCCTTACAAACTATCTAAACTCATACATTATTATCTACCCTTGCATTTACACTGTCTGCGTCTATTTAATTATTTACTTCGATGTCTATGTCTTTGTATCGTTCTATTTGTATCAGTGCTTAACTACGAGTTTCTATGCTATTAGTTCTATGCACGAATTATTATTATTATTTTCTGCTCAGTGCTCATTGGTGTTTTAACAAGGTGTGGCCAACTACTTATTATTATTTTACCTATGCTAATTGGTGCTTAGAAAGGTGTGGTCTACCAATTTTGATACAAGGGTGTGACTAAATAAACATACCCGCCTACTGTGTTTATATATGGATGTTGTACAAATAAATGTTAGAGTTAGCCTGACTCTCAGATGAATCTTATTCTCAAGAAGCAAGCACTGAGCACCACTAGAAGCAGAATAACTACAAGCGCTGGTCGGAACTATTAGCAAGCACGAGGCTTGGCGGAAAGTAAGATTGTTTCACTCTCTTACTGCGTATTCCCTCGACCCGAGGTGTACGACGCAAAGCACCTGGTGCCCTAGTAGCTCGACCCATATTGAAGTCCGAACTGGGGAGTTCGCACGCAAACTTATACAAACAATAATTCAACGTAATTGTTGTCGATCTCGACTGAGTCGAATTAGACGCATAACAATTACCGCACCATTATTGTCGGTAGCCTAAAGTTCGCAACAAACTATAAACTAAACAGTAATTCCTACGGAATTATTGGTGTAGCCACAGTTCGAAACAAACTTTAAACTAGATAATAATCACGGCACTGATTATTATCGGACCTAGAGAGGTCCAAACACAGCCAATAATTATTGAGTAATTATTGCAACTGTCAGCATCAGATTCAGTCATTCCCTTACATGACCTAAGTCAGTGGCAACCTGTAAACAATAATTGTATAATTATTGTGCACTGCGTTAACTAGAGTAGCAAGCATTCGGGAGGTGTACAGGTGGCTACCACCCAGACAGTAAATTCCTGTACATTGGTGGCAGCAGTGGGATTGAAGCACCCACAGCAATCTCCCGAATCCTCTAGTAAAGCAGACATGGCATACAGGCGGAGAGCTGTTAGCACTGACCGCGAAGGGTCATCCATGCAGATCATGGGGACGCTGACCGATATCTTGGAACGAATGACAGTGACGAATACGAGGGACAAGTTTAGACTACCCACCTTCGATGGAGAAGGAGACGTACACTACTTCGTCCAACGCTTTGAGGAGGTATCCAGGATGAATAGGTGGACACCTGAAGAAGCCACCATCCACCTACGCCAGGCGCTGGTTGGAAAGGCGGAGCAGTGCGGACGTGGTCCCACACAACAGATGATAGTGGAAGCACTGAGGGCCAGCTTCGGGCTTACCCGAACAGAGGCCCAAAACAAACTGATGGCATATCGCAAACACCCTCGAGACACTCTCCGGGAACACGCCCTCCAGGTCGAAAGACTGGTAGAGGCGGCGTACGAAGAACTGCCACAGAGGAACCGTGAGGAGCTGACCCTTCAAACCTTTCAAGGCACGTTGGGACATGCATACCTACAAAGACATCTCCTGGCCATTCGGCCCGCCAATCTAGAAGAAGCCATCAGAGCAGGGAATGATTACCTCCAGATCCAACACCAACCCCTTCCACACTCCAATATCCGCACAGTGCATGAAGAATCGGTAGGCGACTACCAAGGCCAGTCCACAGCAGAAACCCTCTGCCAAGAGGTAGAGGACCCTCTGGCGAACCTACTAAAGACTATAGAAGCTCTTAGCAAGGAGGTAGCGGAACTAAAGAAAAAACCACAGGGAGAGCCAGTTAAGCGTTGTTGGGGCTGCCAGGGTACAGGGCACCTCCGCAGTCAATGTAAGACTGCTCCATGGGTCAACCGTCCGGGAAACGGGCGCGGCCCGCAGCAGTAGGGCCACCTGCTGGCTGCGACAGGGCCACCCCACACCATGGAACACCCTACTATAACCCAAACAGGCGTAAGATTCCACAACCTTCCGGACCTGCTCCCGTCACTCTGACCAATCGGTTCAACCCGTTGGCCACAGAAGAAGATGACGTTCTACACAAAGAAGAAGCAGGAGAAGGAGAAGAACTAGAGTCATGGCATCGAATTAAGAGAGGACAAGGCACCCCCAAGGGAGAAATCCCAAGGCCAGGTCCAAAAGAGAACAGCCAACCTAAAACGGTGCACCTCAATCAAGTCGAGAGGCCATACAAGTCGAGCTATTACTTACCGGGGAGGGTCGAAGGACGAGCAGTCACGTACCTTATAGATACTGGCTGTAATACGAACTTGTTAGCCAAACGAGTTTTCGACCAACTACCCCCCAGAGTCCAACAGTACTTACAACAGTACGACTCCCATGGCCTGATGGCCGACGGCACGCGCCTGCCATTCTATGGGCTGCTCACACTTTCAGGGCGTATCAGACATATTCACTACGAAGAAACGTTCGTTGTTAGCCAAATTAACGAGGACGTGATCCTCGGCATGCCATTCCTCTCGAACCAAAGTTGCCACATGGGGTTCGACCAGCCGACCTTACGGATACAGGGCAAAGAACTCGTGTGCACAGATAGACACGGAAGAGATTTAGTCTCTAAAGTGCAGGTACGAAAGGATACCTACCTACCACCCCAAGCAGAGACGACCGTCCTGTGCCACCTCACCAGCAAAGAGCCCTGCCCTCAAGGAGTAATAGAGAGTATGGAAGGTGGCCTGCTCCTCGCATCTAGCATCAACACACCCGACGAGCAAGGGCGGGTACTCGTGCGATGCCTTAATCCCTCCCAAGAGAGTGTCCACGTCCCCGCAGGAGAAGTCATAGGGACCTTCACGGGAGTAGGAGCTGAAGACGTCCACACCACGTCCAACCCGACCTCACCAGAAACTATAGAAGGACTGGAGTTGCCCCCACACCTACGGGCACTATATGCCCAAGCACGACAAGGCTGTAAAAACCCCTTAGAAGAAAGACAACTCCATGAACTACTCGTACAGTACCAAACGGTATTCAGCAAGGATGATAGCGACATAGGGCGTACACACTTGGCGGAGCACTCCATTCCAGTAGCACCTGGGACGAAGCCGATACGTTGCCCTCCTCACCGCCTGGGGGCCGAGAAAGAGGCCGAGGCAGAACGGCAGGTAAAGGAACTCCTGGCCAAGGACCTAATAGAACCCGCCGACGGCGCCTGGAGCTCGCCAGTCGTCTTAGTAAGGAAGAAGGACGAATCATGGAGATTCTGCGTTGATTACAGGAAATTGAACGATGTCACCCGTCAGGATGCGTACCCTATCCCCAGGATAGATGATTCTCTGGACGCATTGGCAGGTAGTCGTTATTTCTCCACGCTAGATCTCACCAGCGGGTACTGGCAAGTGCCCTTAGACGCCGATGCCCGGCAGAAGTCAGCTTTCATTACCAGAAGCGGACTATGGAGATGGAAAGTCCTCCCCTTCGGACTTACGTCCGCCCCAGCCACCTTTCAGCGCCTAATGGAACGAGTCCTGAAGGGACTGCATTGGAAGACGCTCCTGCTATATCTGGACGATGTTATCATTATCGCCCCAGATTTCCAAACCCACCTACAAAGACTCGGAGAGGTCCTAGGACGGCTACAGCAAGCTAACCTCAAGATCAAGCCCTCCAAGTGTGAGCTATTGGGCGAGAAGGTGAGATACCTGGGGCACGTCGTTAGCGCAGAAGGAGTGGCCACCGACCCTGGGAAGGTCGAAGCTGTACAGAAATGGGAGGACCCCAAAGATATCAAGGGCTTACAAGCGTTCCTGGGAACGGCTGGTTACTACCGCCAATACATACCAGGATACGCCACAATAGCCAAGCCGCTGACGGTCCTAACTGGAAAGGGAACCAGTTGGAAATGGGGAGAAGAGGAGCAACAAGCCTTCTACCTACTAAAAGACAAGCTGAGTCAGGCCCCGGTGTTAGGATACCCGGACCCCTCGCTCACTTACATCCTGGATACGGACGCCAGTGCCGTAGGGATGGGGGCAGTACTCTCCCAAGAGCAGGACGGCAGAGAAAGAGTTATTGCTTATTACAGCAAAACTCTGGCGCCCGCAGAACGAAATTACTGCGTAACTAGAAGAGAGCTCCTGGCAGTGGTGAAGGCAGTAAAGCACTTCCGACCCTATATATACGGAAGGAAGTTCCGATTGAGGACTGACCACGCCTCCCTTCGGTGGTTGTGCCGCCGAAAAGAACCCTCCAACCAGATTGCTCGCTGGTTAGAAATCCTGGCAGAATTTACCTACCAGCTGGAACACCGTGCGGGACCCCGTCATGCTAACGCGGACGGTCTTAGCCGGCAAGCCCAGTGCATCAACTGCAAGCAATGCAGTACTATCGAACAACGTGACGGAGGCCCCTCCCACGCCGAACTTGCGGTGGAAAGAGGACAGGCCCAAGTAAATCTCACAGTTACGGACCCCAACTACAATACACGAGAACTGGTACGAGCCCAGAAAGAAGGGGACCACCCAGTGGCCCGCATGTACCAGGCCATCAAGGAAGAAGAGATCCTCTCTCGACAGGAGTTAGAGGAGGGTAGTACAGAGCTACGGGTCCTACACGACCGAAGGGAGAGCCTGCGTATAAGGCCGGACGGAGTATTGACCATGCGTCTGGAATACCAAGGCAGAGCCAAGCACTGCACCGTCTGCCCCCCTTCACAGCGAGAAAGCACTGTGTGGGAGACCCACAAGCTAGCCCATGCAGGGATTAACAGAACTAGGAACCGGCTGATGCTAGACTGGTATTGGCCTGGAATGTCTGCTATGGTGCGCCGCCTCGTAAGAGATTGCGAAGTGTGCCAGATAGCCAAGAGAAGTCGGAGACCCGACGCCCCAGAGGGCCAGAGGCTCTACGCGGGACGCCCCTTCCAAAAACTCGCAGTAGATTTGGTCGGGCCGCTACCCCTCACCCGTCGGAAGAATAAGTGGATACTGGTTCTTACCGACCACTTTACTAGATGGCAAGACGCCATCGCGATCTCTGACGCCACAGCCCCCACGGTGGCAGCTACCCTAGACGAACGTGTGTTCAGTTACTGGGGCCTGCCGGAACAACTCCACACAGACCAAGGGGCACAATTTGAGTCCTCGCTGCTAGAGGAACTGTGCACACTATGGAGTGTGCGGAAGACGCGCACCACCCCTTACCATCCCCAAGGGAATGGAATGGTGGAGCGTCAGAACAGGACGCTAGGCGACGCCCTTAGAACACTCATCCTCACCCGAGGACAAGATGAATGGGATGCACTCCTACCGCAGATCATGCGGGCGTGCAGAGCCACCCCCAATTCCACCACAGGAGAGACCCCCAACCTTCTCATGATGGGTCGAGAGGTGCGGTTGCCAGACCAGCTCACAGGAGCGGCGCCCACCCTCGACAAAGCCACCATCACAGAACACACCCTGCGCACGCAGGAGAACCTAGAAGTCGCGCACGAATACGTGCGAAACCTACAAAAACAGATGCGTCAGGAAGACGGAGAGGAACCCCTAAGGTTCAACGAAGGAGACCTCGTAGTGATCGAAAACAAACGCCGCACCAAAGGGAGTAACCCTAAGCTGCAACCCAGCTATATCGGGCCGTACACGATCATCCAGACATATCCCAACCATACCTACCGCCTAGAAAGAGGAGGACAAGGCTTTACACAAAACGGTCGTAGGCTCAAGCCCTACCGATCGTGCCAAGAGGCGATCGGACGAGCGCCACCTAGCAGGGAGCAGGCAGTACGCCCCAACATGAGAGGGGCATACCTGGGCCGCCCCCCACCAAGGGTGGAAAGAGAGGACACCGGACCTCCACCACCAGAACCCATAGACAGAGCACCTAGAGAGGTGGATAGACCAACGCCAACAGTACCCCCCACCGAACAAGCACGGGACACCCCCCTACCAGAAGAAACGATAGAGCGGGCACCCACACCCGAACGTGGGGTCCAGGCTCCCCCGGCAGGCAACCCTGCACCACCTGCTCCAGAGAGACATGAGCCAGATCTTGTCGAGTGGCCACCACTACCACCCAGACCAGAAACTAGTGCGAATTATGACAGACCGAGGAGAGAGCCTCGAAAGCCGGTGAAATTCACTGATTACCAGTGCTACACTGCCCAGAAAGACGAAAGAGACACAAGAAAATACCAGCCATGGCAAAACCAAGACGAAACAATGCAAATATTAGGATTACCAGTGAGAGGTAACTCCCAAAAGACAGCATTGTTGAGCGATACTCTAAACCCACGAGAGCACACAACTCTCAGCACAGGTCGAATACCCGAAACCGCAAGAGTAGACAACTTGGAAAGAAAATTACGGCTGGAAAAAGATCGACACACACAGGGGCCCACAAATCCCAAACAAGTTGTCGAGTACAAACCAACGGCGAAAATACACACCCCCACGAACACGTGGTCCAAAGAAACAATAGAACAGGCGGCACTAAACGAAAACGAGGACAGAAGCAACCCAGGGCACTGTGCAAATAAAACTGTACTGCCTTTCAAGTCAACACCTCGCTACAGACGCCAGTGCCTAAACAACATCTCCAAACTTTTATACGCTATGGAGAACGACGGTAACATCTCTCTGGAAGAAGACCCGACCTTTGAGGAAGAATTGCTAGGGGGTACAGAACATAGAAGTCGACCCAGACAGAGAGAAAATCGTTCACCCACCCGAATAGCTACTGTTACCACACCAGAAGAAGGAGCAGCCCGATGCCGATATAGAAAGCATCAGGCACCAGCTCCCCCTCCACCAACACACCAAATAAAGGAGACTTGGAAAGCAGAGGAGACAACAAGAGCCATTAACGAAGCAGTACGACAGGTAGAAGGTGAGACGTGGGAGTGTAAAATCTGTAAATTACAACTCAACAAAAAGCGCATACTTTACCACGTCCACCAACATTTTACATATTTTTTCTGTGCCTGTGGCAAGAAAAGTAGTTCGCGGGACACCATCTTAAAACACATCCGCGGCAAAGGAGGTGATCAGGCACATGGAGGCGAAGCTAAGCCGTTATACGAGGTGGATAAACAATCATATCCCGAATTTTGTCGGACACTACAGTGGGAGAAACCAGCCCCATTCGGCACCCCCACACCAATCAAAGAACAAGAGAAGCTGCCAGTAAAAAAGCGATTAGGAGAGAAGGTGGAGGAAGCGCCAATGAAGATAATGAAGGTGGAGCTGATCGACACTAGACCACGGCAGCCATCACCAAGGAGGAAGAAAGAAAATATTCCCTCCACCATTACGGAAGATAAAGAAGAGCGTAGGCAGAGAGACAGAATTAATGAAGAGAGAAGGGAGGACAGATATAGACGCATAAAAAGGTACGAAGGAGAACTCTACCACCTAACCCGAGAGGCCTTCAGATGCTTACAAAGGACCGAGGAATTAAAGAACTGTATCCAAAAGGAAAGGGACTTGCTGTAACATAATGGACTTATTTGAACATCTTCACTCCCTGCGCCCCTACTTATTTTATTGGGCCTACGGCTTCCAATGGGGGGGAGTGTGTGAGGGACGCCAGCACTCGTCGCTGCCTTACAAACTATCTAAACTCATACATTATTATCTACCCTTGCATTTACACTGTCTGCGTCTATTTAATTATTTACTTCGATGTCTATGTCTTTGTATCGTTCTATTTGTATCAGTGCTTAACTACGAGTTTCTATGCTATTAGTTCTATGCACGAATTATTATTATTATTTTCTGCTCAGTGCTCATTGGTGTTTTAACAAGGTGTGGCCAACTACTTATTATTATTTTACCTATGCTAATTGGTGCTTAGAAAGGTGTGGTCTACCAATTTTGATACAAGGGTGTGACTAAATAAACATACCCGCCTACTGTGTTTATATATGGATGTTGTACAAATAAATGTTAGAGTTAGCCTGACTCTCAGATGAATCTTATTCTCAAGAAGCAAGCACTGAGCACCACTAGAAGCAGAATAACTACAAGCGCTGGTCGGAACTATTAGCAAGCACGAGGCTTGGCGGAAAGTAAGATTGTTTCACTCTCTTACTGCGTATTCCCTCGACCCGAGGTGTACGACGCAAAGCACCTGGTGCCCTAGTAGCTCGACCCATATTGAAGTCCGAACTGGGGAGTTCGCACGCAAACTTATACAAACAATAATTCAACGTAATTGTTGTCGATCTCGACTGAGTCGAATTAGACGCATAACAATTACCGCACCATTATTGTCGGTAGCCTAAAGTTCGCAACAAACTATAAACTAAACAGTAATTCCTACGGAATTATTGGTGTAGCCACAGTTCGAAACAAACTTTAAACTAGATAATAATCACGGCACTGATTATTATCGGACCTAGAGAGGTCCAAACACAGCCAATAATTATTGAGTAATTATTGCAACTGTCAGCATCAGATTCAGTCATTCCCTTACATGACCTAAGTCAGTGGCAACCTGTAAACAATAATTGTATAATTATTGTGCACTGCGTTAACTAGAGTAGCAAGCATTCGGGAGGTGTACAGGTGGCTACCACCCAGACAGTAAATTCCTGTACAGTATTGTACAGGAATTTGCGTCTGGGTGGTAGCCACCTGTACACACTCCCGACGCATTCTACTGTGGCCCAAGTCTACTCACAATAATTTGCTATTATTGTCTAGAGAGCGTTTACTGTCTGTTGCATTTATGGGTGCGGCCGAATCTGGCGTGTATGTTTTGCTGGCAGTGGACAATAATTATTTGATAATTATTGGCTGCATCCGAACATGTACATGTCCGACGGTAATTGTACTGCAATTGCCGTTCTAGTTTATAGTTTGTTTCGAACTGTGCTCTGACATTAATTCCTCAGGAATTACTTGTCTAGTTTATAGTTTGTTTCGAACTGTCACTGTCGGCAATAATTATGCTGGAATTATTTGCAGTCGAATCTGGACTCAGTCGAGATCGACAAATAACTTCACTGTAATTATTGCTAGCTAACTTGTTGGATTCCCCGAATCCGAATTTAGTAAGAGCCGAACTATTAGTGCACTAGGCCTTGTGTTGTAATCCTTGCCTCAGGCAAGGGTATACACAGTGATAGGGCGTACCGTTCTCACTTTCCACCTTAGCGTCGTGCTTGCTAATAGTCGACTTGTCCAGCGCTGGTAGTTTTGGTGCTCCTAGCCGTGCTTGCTTCAGAGAGAGAGAATCATCTGAGAGTCAGGCTAACTCTGGACTTTATTGCATTAACATCCATTTAAATACAGGGAAGGCGGGTACACATTACTAACCACGCCTGAGTAAAAATACTGGTGCAAGCCACGCCTTGCCCTTACATCAACACCCACTTTGTAATAATTAAAAACGTGGAAAAATATAATAAGTGATAGTAAATAATTATTTGGTACAAGGTAGAACGCAGTAAATAGTATCGTAGGCACATGTAAACAATAGACCCTTGCATAGACATAGACAGTGTGTAGCGAGTAGACATAACGTAGACAGTGAGTTGCTTCGGAGATACAAGCTTAACTCTTAGACAAAGGAAACAACACAATGAGATATAAGCTCAGACGGTAATTGCGAGAGAGTCTCTTACTAAGTAGATAATAATAATAAAATATGAGAGCGTGCTGGCGTCCCTCACAGTATTGTTACTACATACATTTGTTTTGTTGTTTTTATTTTTGTTATTAATGTCTCTTTATGAACTTACCACCATTTCAGCCCAATTTCAGCGGCACATATATATCATCTTGAGATTTATCAGCATTGCTAGGTAAGATTACTAAACTGCTCTAGGTTGGTATATGATGTATTTTGATTGATGGTGAATGATCCAACTCAGTGTTGTACTGTAGAAGACTAGTCGTTTGGTCAACAACTGTTTGGTCGAAAGCCTGATTTGTCAAACACATTTTTGTCGAAATAATAAGATCATTGGTCTAAAATTTAGGATTATTTGTCGAAAGTCGATGCTTGATAGTGTTACAAAAACTGGGAGTTGGCTTCTCTCAACGACCTATTTATCAACCACATCTGTACTAAATTAAGTCAATCATAGATAGTATTATCGTCAGTATCATTAATTTTTATTTTTCTGTCGCTTGAATGAAGTTGTTTCCTTTAGAAAATTGTTAAAATAAAATGCAATTAAAACATACCTACTTTTATCAAACTGGTTCAACAAAGGTAGTCCCCCTTTACTGGCAAAATATTATCGAGTAAATAACTCCCATTTAGCTGGTGATGTGTATAAGATCAATTTAGTCTAGAGCTAGCAACAGGCCGGTCAATCTGCTCGAGTTCAGAGATAAGCACAGATTAACGAACAACACTAAAATTCAAGATGTTATCAACTTGAACAGAAGCTCACTATCCATCCTTAACGTTGGTGAAAGAAAAGGAGAATGAATTAAGTGAAAGTGAGCAGTGATAAATATGGAGCTAGTACTAAGTTGCTCTTATAGATACCAAAAGTTACCGAATGAGTACGGAATTTAAGTAACTAAATTTCAGAGTAGTTACTGGAGGCCATTTTATTTTTAATTTCGTTTCTATCATTCTACTCTACTGCCTTACAGATTATAACTTAATTATTGTAACTGAGGTTTTTGTTACTAACCTTCCCATATCTAGAATGAAAGTGGATTATGTATTTAGCGCATCAAGTTTATGAGGAGCGCTTTAATAAGCCAGAATAACTATTGTTGTTCGATAGACACTAGCATAAGAACTGAATTGGTAGATGGGCAAAGAAAACTTGCAAAAGTAATATTTTACTAAATCTATGTCTTAATTTAAATTTTAAAGAAAAAGAATAAAATGCATATATATGTGTGAAACCATAGGATGAAGTAACTACGCCAAGTATAAAGAAGTAGAAAAATATAAGAAGAGACTTGAGCACAATTAAATGACAATATGAAACAATATATGCACTAAAGAGTTTTGATAAATCATAACTTTACAGCATCTTTCAGAAATCTAGAAACTGATAATTTCTTTAGTGCTAACTTATTCCAAAGTATGTCTAGTTCATAGTGTCGGCTTCTAGCAGCTGCTGTTTGTGCTCTAATGTCCTGCTCATCTAACACCAAAGCTACTTGATAGTTGGCATTTTTCATTTCTCTATACAATATGGTAACTAACACATGTAAGTTCGGGTTGTTATGGGGCAGAAGGCCATTTAATCGTCGGTGCCAGCCTTCTAAGTCATTATTAGTCCGAATTTCTATTCTGAACACATTCCAGTCATTGGGATGCCATGCAAATTTTTTTAAAGTGCTGCTTCAAGGCAAACAGTGAATGCACTTCCTCACCACTCCTTTCAGCCCGTCGCCATATATAACCATCTGCAGTCTGGGCATATTCAACAGGGACAAATGCCGAAGCAAATAGCATTTTCACTGCAGTATTTACACCCTCTCTCTCAATATAGACTATTTAAGCCATAATTATGCATATTTCTATAAATTGGTTGGCAGAAATGTAAGTGGCAGCCTGTACATTTGATTCCAGGGAAAGAAGCTCTTAGAGCAATCCATGTTGCTGCAAAACAAAATTTTGGTCGGAGTACAGCACAACCCAGTTTTGAATGATATGAGTTGGTTACATAATATGATGCACTTCAGTGAAGTTATGGCTATAAATTTACTGATCTAATCTTGCACGCTCATTTTTGAATTATAACTTGTTTCATCACTGTATTCACCTACCAATAACGAAACATTTAGTGTATTATTTATGATAGAATAATTGATGATAAATTAATGTTTGCTCTCACCTAAATCAAAATCAACCGTGGCATACTTCATTGCGCAGTTTGGTAACAGCTCCTTTACCTTCTGAAATACCTACAGTGTAACCCGAAAATACACGTCAATTGTTTCAAAGCAATAATTTTGGTAGTAAAATTTGTGACCTGTTTGTTAAAAGGTATGTTGATCAATGATTAGATCAACTGTTGCTTGGTCACAAAGAGACTGGAGGTCCTGTTATCTCAAAAACTACAGAACTTACAAGTTATTGTTTTGTTCACATAACTACTCGTATTATGAAACCGTGACCTAAGAATATTCTGCAAACAAGAGTTAATGTACTCGAATTAATTTCCATGGGTTAAGCTCAATCATAATTTCCATTCTGTGAAGCATCTACATATCCCACTCAATAGCAATTCTGAGTAATATGCTGGTGCTGGTAATATCTGAATAATTTGTTTTCGGTCAATCGTAAGAAAAAGATATTGCATGCTCAAATGACTTGTAAATGTGGTTCTCGAAATTATAGCTATAATTTTATGATTTTCTACAAATGACTATAACTTTGGTATTTTGGGTTTAGGCTTGCTGATTAACACACCTCCATGTACTTTGTGCGTCTCCTCCTAGTCACAAGGACAAACAGCAATGGCAACTGTTTCTTTGAGTTGCCCTGACTGATGAAAGCATGCAGGGACAAAAGTTGCTGAAAAGGTTTTTCACTGCTTTGAAGGTCGCATCGACATACTAAGTCTGTGCCGTAGGAAGGAGTTTAAGTTGTTATACTGTGGCAAGCAATATACTTCTTTCTGTGATAGCTAGGATATCAGCTTGCAAAAACCCATCTAGCACGGCTTGTTGCATCAGCTGAATAAATACACATTTTCTAGGGTATATATATATATACACACACAATGCGTTCAATTGATGCAGATTCGAGCAAAAAATTTGGAAAAAAGTATCATAAAACATTTTTGGAAAATTTGCTAGCTTTTTTATGGATTTTTCATCGTCAGCAAAATAGAGTGAAATAGAGTGATTGTGTTCTGTATAAAGCACACAATAGAAAGATTTTTGTAATGTTAGTCACGGAGAGATCACTTTTACATACATGTAGCTTGGGAGCTGTAGTAGTACATGGTGTACAATCTAATGAGCCTTTATCATAAAACCAAAGGTCTATTACCTCAAAGTCTTTTTCTTTAGGATGGATGGGTCATCCTTTCTCTCGTGCTCTGTTCGCCAGTCTAATCAAGTTGTTTCTCTGCACACCTTGCACCCCATTGATGATAAGTGGTTGAAGGTGATTGTCCATCACCGTAGCAGCACTGTCAAATGATTCTTCTTCACACTTTTTACCTATAAGTTCCAAAGACATATTGACATTATATTCACTCATTTTTGAAGGCGAGACAACAATTCTTTTATGACATAGGTTCTAACAGCCAGCCTATCTCTGATATTTGACAAAATAGAGAAATGGTGATTGAACAGGGTACATTTAAAACAGATTTTTATATATGTGATTGCCCCCAACTTTGAAAAGATAAATCTGAGCTTGAAGCAAAACTATTGATAGCATCAACAACATTGATTTGTGGCAAATAATTGAGTCCAGTGCATACACTTTACAAGAGAGCGATTCAACTGGAACACTTGGCGTGGATGCTGGAAAACTTAGTGGACTAAATCTCATCTAGAATTTTAGGTAGTTGAAAAACTTACCTGCTTTATTTGGACTTTCTTTTGTTCCAAATTGAAGGTAGCGGTGCAGCAATGCAAACCAGAACCTTTTCTGTAAAACTTTGGCCTTACACTTTCGTTTGGAATAGGTCCAATAAACAGACATGCTTTCATCAGCACATGTGCGCTCCTTGTTGGTTGTATAGATGTACACAATACTGGAAACCAAGAGTCTTTGCCTTGCCTGCTGCATTTGGTAAGGAGCGTATATTCATGGGTTCTAAAAAATTGTACGAAGTTACATAAACAATGTATATTTTTTTAAAGCAGTTGTCGCTATACAGTTTACTAAGAATACTGGCATTGGAAATAATTCACCTGGTATGAAAAGTGTAGACTCTCATACTACATAAGCATATATTACCATGTCAAAAATCTTTCCAGAGCTCTAAATTCATGAAAATGAGTGCATGTGGAAGAAACTTTATCTTACTATGTAGCAGGTATAGGTTCTCCATTTGTCGATGTTACTGCTAGGTGTCTACCTTGATTCAATCCAGATCTGTTACTCATTTGTTTCAGTAGAGGTTCATTGAAATCCCTGATTGAAATATTGTCAAAAAACAAAATCATCTACAAAAATTGATTTTGTACAATAATTGTAAAGTAAAACTCATTGGCAAAAAATTATTGGTATGAGATTGTTCCTTTTTCATGCAATAGATAACTACTGTCGGACATCGTTACACATTTATCTCTACAAGCATTACGGCAGCTCAATCAAGAACAACAACAAACAGTAGGAGGGTACTTGCTATGTCAAGTTCAAGTCACCTGGATCTGCAAGTCCAGAATTTAGGAGTCAATATATAAAAACAAGTTTATCCTCCTTTTTTATTCCAAGCCTCTTCCCAATCATGAAATGTACCATCAGACAAAATATGCAATTCGCTTTATAAAAGAAGCTAAAAGCTCATGAAATTTCAAAAGTGTGAATTATTCGCCGATTAATTCGTAACAAATTGATTGTTTGAAATATTATTTGTGCCAACCCTGAAAAGAGTCTTTAATACTTAATTCTCTCACCTTATATGCTTATTTATAGCAATGGTTCTTCAGAGCAAAATCTAATGCATGTCATATAGATTTGGTTGTACCCTAGTTGTATGCAATAGGCATCAACTGCAGGTAGGTACTAGATAACTGCAATAAGAAACATATGGTGTTCTATGCCTGAGTTTACGTGTCCATAAACATTGTTGTCTAATTCTCCCATTTTATTTTAGTATATATCTCCTTGATGGTAGTTAAAGTCTTCAAGTTATCTACATTTTAGTTATCAGAAATAAAATAGTATTATGATCATATGCAGTTAGAGTGATTGGTTGATACATTGTCTGTTCGTTTAATAACAATCCATAGCATAGCCGAAAATGTTGTATCAAAACTTATACAAATTGTTGGAGTTGCATACTCAATGACTAATTAAACACGAGGAGACAACTCCAATATGATAACTTTATAATTAAAATATATTTATTTATATCAATAATCAATATATTCTTCATTAGTTGTGATTGCCATAATAAATAACCACAATAATAATAACCGCTATCATTTCATTATCAATCATTATTGTCAGATCATAGGCCATAGGAGTAGTAGTAGTAGTGATTAATTATTATTTATTATTGTTAATTTACTGTCTGCTGTGTGTTTTAATGTTGATAAAACCAAATTTCTGATTATTATTGTTATTTATATCTTACTCATATTAATTTAAACATTACCTGATTATTATTATCATTGTCATGTCATAAACGGAATTATATGGTTTCTTAGACATTTTGAAGAAGTCAGGTGAATCACGTAGTGTTTCGATAGAAAAAAATCCTGTTTCGACAAATGATCTAGTTATTTCGACCAAAATGTTTTCGACAAATCCGGATTTTTACATAAAGGTTGTCGACGAAAGAACCAAATACCGTACTGTAGACGTGATAATAATAATTTATAGTCACGATAATGTTAACTAGTAATTTTTAATTATTTTCAGTTTTTTTAAGGTTCTTATTATTATGGTTCTTTATATTAGAACAGCGGTGCTCAACCGTTTGATAGTGTGGGCCATATAGCATCTCATGAACATTATGGGAGCCACCACTTCAAAGTGTTTGCCAATTGTAATAAAGCCATGTATACAAATGTTGTTGGTGAGTTAACAATGAAGTTGATTCGAAACTTTATTAAATATTGATTAGAAAGTTTATTAACAAGCACAAAGAACCAAATCCAAAAACTTACCTTTTTGCCTGCACAAAACTTTTGTCAAAAAGGCAGTGGGAGAAAAAATCAGTGTTGATTATTTCATAGACCACATTTATTTAATGGGTGTACAAAACTGGTCTTGTTGTAGGAGTTTTATTTTCAGGCTGATCGGTTTTATTTATTCTTCAGCGCTTAACTGACCGTAAAAACTGTAACAATAATTAAACAAAGCGTTAAAAACAGTAATATGATAAGTTGTAATAAAATAATACAAAAATTTGGTGAAGCAATGAAATGTGGTATTATAAAACGTAGATCGTGAAGCAATAAACACAAAGGCATATAATGACTAAGTAAAATACAATTAGTGATATTAAAGAAACATACCTCGTGCTCTCACTAGTACAACCAGAACTGTGTTTTATAACCATGTGTTTGAGTCAAAATTTCGTACATATGGTCGCAAGTGACAGTAGTGATGCCTTCTAAATAGAACTTGGACTGTTTATTGAATGATGTTAATTTTCTTTTATACCTTTTGGCAATCTTGCTGTTGACAAATATCTATTACAAAATTGTTGCTAAACTATTAAAAAGATTGGTAGGCATCACTGATTCATAGCTATTATTGGGTTGTGCAAAGTACACATAGCATTGGGCGATCTTGGTACGTTCGAGTCATGGTACGCCTAATTAATCATCGTGTTACCTATGCAATCGGCAGCCCACACAAACAGCAGCGCACACCGGATCCACAAACAGCTGACCAAAGATTGCGAAACTGGCCGATTCTGATTTATAAAAAACACTATGAATAGGCCGAATAGAACGTAATTAAAAAGCAATGAAATTGTGTTTACAACGGGATACCTGGCATTTCTTATTTTGTACAGTGGCTGCTGACTGCATTTTAAAGAAGCTAGCTTGTCAATTCTGGCTTGCTCTCCTGGTACAATTACAAAAAAAAAATTGGTGTTATTTTCTATTGTTTTGGAATGTTCCAAAGAATAATTCAGCTACAACATTGATGGATGTATTATCAAAATATTTTGCAAAGTATATATGTACTGTGATAAATTATAATAAATTATTGTCGAATTTTCTAGTTTTGCTGTTTTTGCTGCTCATTGAATGTTTTTGAATCTTCAAATTGGTGTCTGAGTTTCATCTATTCAAATTAAACTTTTATCTAAAACGTTTTGTGGTCTAGTTCAATTTTTAAAGCTTGACAATTTTGCAATAGTAAGTAAGTTGATTTGTATAGCTGTCAAAAAACCTCAATGAGAATTAATAATTATTAACATTTTTTTTTCGAATGAAAAACATGGAGTACAGATAACATAGACAATGGGGATCCGGCACGCAGTTTCTCTTTGTAGATGCAACCGGAAGCAATTCAATTGGTAATATAACTTATCATTAGAATTTACGACTTGCTTGACTGTTATTTTAATTTGAGACATTTAAGCAGCTAATATGACAAAAAAGATGTGATTGAGGAAGCTTGAGGGATCAATATAACCTGTAATTTTTTCTTTTGAAAAATATTTTGCTTTATTCACCTGAAAAAATTAATTTAATAATGATGCTCATAGATAGTATGCAGTTGAACCAAAATATCGTATTTCGGGCCTAATTAAGTTTGCCAATGTAAATAACTTACAGTGCGCCCTGTCAATTTATCTCAACAACAGCGATATACTATTATGCTTGATTTACGCGTCGCATCCTCAGTATTACAAGCTCCACCCCCATCAACTGCTCGTGAATCGTTTGTTGCGGATTTCATAACTCCAGTCAACGACTAGCAATAATAATAATAGCAAACTCTTATGACAATCCCAAGTGTACCAAAAATCTGGTGTACCCTGTGATATGTGACTAATAAATAGCAATTGTTTTTAAAAGTTTGTTTTATATTTTTTAATTTTTAGGGCAAATGAATAATAATTTTTTTGATATTATTATTATTATTATAAATAATCATCATCATAATAATAATTATTAATTAAACTAAATAAATTAATTTTCTTCTTAAGGCTTTTGAGTGAAACTTGTAATTTCCTAATCACAAGTTGGATCAAACTTGTGCTTGAATGAAAATTATTTAACACTGAAATAAAATGAATAGTGTTAATCCCTGAGGACAACACACAATAAATAAATAATAAATAATAATAAATGGGAGATAACTCTTACGAGCTCACTCTATAATTTTTATATAGCGATCTATAGTCAGTATTGTTAGCGTTCGTAAAAAGTGATTATTCGAGTTGATTATAACTGTTTATTGTGCCAAAAAAAATTTAGTGAGCTAAAACAGACATTGGAGCTCCTGCCATATCAATATATCAGTGAAAAGAAACTTCTAAAGCAAAAAATAAAAATAAAAGTAGTGGATTTTTGAAAATCTTAACGATATTATCATAAAACTTCAAGTAAACTTCCGGTATCATCAAATTAGCACCCCCTGGTGAGCACCTAAAATCTGCCGGTCCCCATTGTAATAATAATAATTACATTAATATTTATAACAATAACGGTTCTAATGATACATTAAGTTACGATAATAAATTTTTTAATAATATTATTGTTATTATTATTGACATTATTATTACTGTTATTATCGTTGGTGTTATTGTTGTTGTTATTATCATTCCAATTAAATTTTGAGTGTTATTTACACAAATACAAGTTATTGTTATTATAAATAAATTGTAAATTAAATAATATATATATTTATATAAACTGCATATTATTTGTAACTCGTTTATAATGATAACAAGGATAGTAATAAAATTTAATATATGTTTACTTTTTCGCATCATTATAATTATTATTGTTGTAATTATTACTATTGCAGTTATCAGTGCTATTTTTTTTGTATTGTCCTCACTGCTTTCAGTCACACAAATCAATAATATACAAATATAACATGCATGTATCATATGTATATATATATAAATTGTTATTAATGTTAAATGTATGAATAAAATAGTGTTGAGCTAGTATTAATTCATACAGCAGGGGGACCGAAATCAACTAAGCATTGTATAAATCTTCCACATTATCTTCAGTTATGGAAGGGTAAAACTGTACCACATCAAAGCAGATGAAAAAAGAGTGCCTTTTATGTCTGGTGTTATTAAACCACTGAAGTACAGACCAAGTGTTTCTCCACAAATTGGTTTTATTCTTATCAACCACTATTTTGATTATTTTGGAGAGAATGGCTTTGCTAATATGCCCAGTTTCCAATTTAGGAGAGTTTATTAGGCGGCATGATGGGTTGTTAAGGAAATTAGGTTTATGATATTTTAGTGCCATGTTTGTCAGCTCTACCGTCATTAGTTACTATGTTCAGGATACAAACGTGTGTTCACAAATTGCGAGCTGAAACTTATCTGTCATTGTCAGGAATCGATGAGTGTTGTTAGCTTCCGGCATGCTTCCTTCACTAAATGTTACAGCATTTCCATTGAGATTACATTTACCGTCACATGAATTTTATATGCTTTTGACTTGAATTTCTCATATTGTTTATACATGGTTTGCTCTTAATATGCTTCGTGTTGTGTGCCTGCAGCCTAGAGGGGAAAGAAAAGCTTTTTATGAAACTGAGTATTTTGGAGATACGCATTTTGTATTGTATTCCACCACAATGTTCTATTTACACTTCGAGATCAAGGTAAACTTTTCACTGTCTCAAGTGAGAAAAAATTACATGCAGCAAATTGGAGGGAGCATGAGATAGTCGAAAAACGGTATTTAGTCAAAAATTTCAATTGTTTTCAACTAGGCTTCGCTTAACTGGCATGTTTTTATACTTGACAAAAAGTGAGAGAACTGGGTACATAAGATAAAGTCCTGCTTGAAAAGTGGCTAATGGTAACTCTAATTATTGCAAGAAACCTTCATATTCACTGTTTCAGCTACATAGTTGCTGATGCCCTGTTAGATCTGACAAATATAATGTGCGTTTTTGGGCTCTGCGTTCAGTTACCATTCATATAATAATTCTTTCAAGTGCCAACTTTAGGCTTCATTGATAAGCTTTGCAAATGTTGAATCTGTCTAATGTAAGTTTGTAGGTAGATTCCACTCTTTGTATATGCAACGCAAAAACAAACTTCATACAGCCATTAATTTGTGCTCTTTTTCCTTTTTTCATCGGCTATTAGTTCTAAGCACCTATTATTGTGAATGTCAAGTTGTTTTCCATTCTGTTGATTGCTTTGTTTCTCATGTCTTTGTGGGACCTTGCATGTCTTTTGCTGCTTTGCAGCTTATAATGCGTTTCCCATTTTTTTCATGTTGTCATGCTGGATATCGTGCATTTTCTAATGCTAAATGCGATTGTTGTTTTTGTTTATTCGTAATACTAGATTCTTGGGCATATGTATGACCTTTTTCATTTTTGTTTATTTTTTTGGTGGTCAACTTGCAGTGACTTTTCCTTTTTTACACATGCTTTATGGAGATGATTTTCTTCAGTTTTTTTGTCAAATGGCGATAAAAATATTTTTTTCTCCTGAAACATCCAGACTTCTTGATACTCAAGAGGTTCCTTGCTGTTTTTGGAGGTTACCTGGTTGATTTCCTTGTCTTTCGAGCCCAAGTCAAGTTCTATGTTTTGTGTGATTGATTTGGCTTTCGATTTTTTTGAGTACACCATTCTTCAACATATCCATATTTTCTTTTAATTTTTGGTTCTTCTTGGTTATCCCACTCTGACCTCTCATTTCTGGTTTGTTTTGTACATCAAGACATATTTTTTGAATTACTGCAAATGATAGTCAAGCTTTAAATTTTCACCTCTTCTGGAGTGGCAAATTCCACCTGTAGTAGAACTGATATCCGGTATCAACTATACAGCCGCAGAATTGTTTTTTCATGTAACTTTTTTATGAAATTCTTGGAAAACTTTACAAATAAATTTGTGTTTTTTCTAAAACTTTCCCTGTCAGTGAAGTTGGTTTTACCACTTCTCAGCATTCTAATTACTTCAGTGACCCTGATGCTTGCAATTAATTGTTTCCAACTATTCGAGTTCGGCATCACTTCAACAGTCGTGAAACTGTTGATTTAGTGTACAATTCAAAAACCATATTTGTTCGCAGCTCATACGCTGATGTTTTTTGTTTAGTAGCCTTGTCATACCACATTTTGCCACTGCAATGCTGATCACCTCGCAAAAACAATTGAAGTTTCCCTCCCAATTTTTAATCAGTGCTGTTTGTATTGACATGAACATATACCAAAGCACAATTTCAGTGTTGTCCTTTACGATTTACAATTTATGGAGGTTCCTTTTAAAAAAAATTTTGATAAAATAATTACAATTATCGAACAACTATCAACGATACATTTTTTTAGTAGTAGTTTCGGTGACAGAAGCATAAGTATGGTGATGCCATATTATTATCTTGCTTATTGTTGTCATAATTATTATTGTTATCGATCAGCGGATGGTAGTAGTTGATGTTGTTGGTTTCCTAAATAACAGTGAGCAAATGTAGCAAACATTTATCTGATGTAGCAGCTGTTAATTGCAAACGTTGAATCAAATGTTCAATAACATGACCGTTAAATACTGTTTGTTCTCAAAATAATTTTTTGGAATAAAAGTCAATAAATTATTATTATTTTTTAAGAGCTTGTAATAAAGCCTTATTACCGTAGCCAATATACGAGGATTTCGAAGTCATTTTGAATTGAAGATCTCAGCAACACACCTTTGACTGGCATGTTATATAACCTGCCCTTCAACACATTCATTACATGACGCTTTCTGTGATTTTCGTGGTTTTTTGCTCATTTTCATTATTTTTAGCGGCCCACTCGATGCAGCTACAACAGTGAAACAAATACCAAAAGAACGATAACATTATCCTTAAAAATTATATGGGCATTATCATGGACACAGAAAAAACCAAAAACAATTTCCCCATCTACCCTTTTGGGCCCTTATTGCGACATAGCAAGTAACCACGAAACGAAGCAGAGGGGAGGCCGATGTATGGATTTGCATTTTACACGAGAAATATTTGTCCTAGACACAAAAAAAAATTGCAGCAATGAAAAGGTGGCCAAATTCTGTTCTAAAATGATTATTTATTTGCTAGGTTTCGCTTTGAAAAAAAAGCCTCAAAACCTCAATCAAAAACCACAAAACCACAAGAATGCCATTGCGCAACATTTGTAATGGCTTATTAATTGGTTTTTATGAACTAGATAAAAAAATACTTATAATGCTTGAAAGTCAACGAAAGACTGCCAAGGCAATGTTTCAGTGGTTATCTTTCAAATTTACGTTTTACTTTGCCAATGGAACCTTCTTAAATATTTTAATTATTTGTCCCAAAATGATGTTGTGGGTAATAATAATAAAAAAACAATGGCTACTATTGATAAATAATTAACAACCCTATATTGTTTTGATATTCAAAGAAATGGGTGTAAATGATCAAGAGACCATGGGGATTCTGAAGCAACCAAAAATCTGTGCGTCATTGCTGGTTGCTAAGGAACAAAAACCAAAAATAAAAAATTGTAAAAGTCAAAACTAGCCTAAGGCCATGTATTAAAGATAATTTGGAATTATACAGCGAATGATTCTGAATAGAATGATACCAAAATGTAAGACCTTACTCTTACTTTGCTCACATGGAAATTGTGAACAGACAATTACCGGTTTACTGTACTCGACCCGAGTGGGCTCGGGGCATGTAAGAGATGTGTTAATGTAAATTTAGTTCCACTCTGTCAATAACCACGTGCTCTTCACATAGCCACCACCGTAATTCCTGGGATGTAGCTAAATCAAAGTTTAGGCCAACTTTTAATTCACTTCACGGTCGCTTAAGAAATGGCTAGATTTTTGTGAATGTTCTAGCATTTGTTTGATTAGAATTCCTGTTTGTTGCTATGCATATGGGACAAATAATAAATTGAGAATCCAAACAAGGATTTGTTTTAGTCGGGAAACTATCATTTTTTGCAAAATAATGTGTCATTTTCTTAAAAATGATTATCATCACTGAAACTAGTTCTTTGCCGTTATTGTCACTCCTCCACTTGTACCGTTTGGGGCAATGTAATTATCATAAGTATTGTAAAATAAGTATTTGGGGGTCATAGGTATTAGTGAAAAAATATTCAAATAAAACTTGAGGTTACCTGTTTGATAATATATAACTGGCAAGTACAATTTTTAGTTTCAAAACATCTTGGTTTTCTTTAGTTATGATTTTTTTCTTTCCGTTTGCATTTATAACATGTATTTTCAGTTGCATTAGCAAAATGAAAGCAATCTCCAACAAGCTCCTAAATATTCATATGATAAATATTCAAACAAAATCTAACTGAAAGCTCAAAAATATCTGCTCGCTTGAGCTCATAATACCTATTAACTAACAAAAGCTATATTTAGTGATCATATTCCACGTAATTAAGACAAGATTAGATTTGGTCTAGGCTGGTCATAAGGATTTCATTCGGTAGTGATAGAACCACTTCAGGCTGTCTTCCTATTGAAGCCACCTTCTGCAAACTATTAGCTATTTTACGTTTGTGCTTCTTTGACAAGCATACATTTTTTACTGCATTGTTTAGCTAGGTAACTGAAGTTTGTCACATACTATGATCATGCATTACATGAAGTGTCTCAAATCAGTCTCACCTCTCGCCGCATATCTTTAGGACCGTGAGAAATCAGTTCCCCATCTTTCATGCACTTATACTATACTATTGATCCCTTTTCTCACAAAGTTTGCAACATAATTTTTGGTACAAAGAGTTGCAGTGATTGTTTATAGCTTTTGTTGTTATACATATTACCACATAATAAATATTTGTGTTCCACACTCGTCAAACAATAATTCACATTTCAGCAGTAAAATACAACATTAATTTAGCTAAATTTGTTGCTTCCCACAAATCGCCTATAATTTCGTCGCCAAGCGCTCTTGCAGAAACTGAAAGGATATTAGCATCGATCTGCCGTTAACTCTATAAAGAGGACATGGTTTTAATCCTCTAGGTGATTGTTGCCATCGACTGCCATTCATTTTTATACACATAGATTCGGACTTCTCTCTAAAAGAGATTGGATTGTTTTAGATACATTGTCGTTTATTGACAGTTAGCTGAGCTATCTGTTGTGTATATAGCCATGTCAAGGAAAGTAAACTGTTCTCTCACCTTAGCTTGCGAAACATCCATTCCTAGCTTTTACCTATTACGGATCTTGATGAGATGTATCTGTACCGAAACGATCAACGATTTAACTAACCACATAACAAAGCACACTTTATATCATCCTACATCAACATATTTTTGCTTGACTCATCACATTCTAGGAATTATTACTCTACTCAAAATAAAAGAAGACAATTTTCAGTGGTTTAAAAGAGTTACAGCAAAAACTTTCATGTTTTACCTGTTCAGAATTCGCCAGCTGGCTCAAATTCCCAGAGCACAGCTCCGAAACAATCCCCAGCTGTTCATGCTGTAGCTTGGTCAGTCCAAAAAACTATACAATGTTAGGATGACGTGATTTTCTAAAATATAATGTAATATAACTATTTCATTGGTGAAATATTATCAAGAACAATCCACAGTTTTTAAACGCAGTCATCATAAAAAATGCATTAAATGCACTAACTGAAGAGTTCCACACCCCTCGTGTACATACATTTGTAAACTGCCCTCTGAAAACTTCCACTGCCACAGGTGCACACAACCATTTCTCTCGTAAAAACTTTTCTTCACCGCCCTCTCCGATTGCCTTTTCAAGAGCAACATTGGTTAAAACTGCCAAAAACTTATTACTTTCGTTTAGCATTACTTTCATTGAGCATTACTTTAGTTGAGAATTACTTTAGTTGAGCATTACTTTTGCTGAGCATTTTTTTCGTTTAGCGTTACTTTAGTTGAGCATTAATTTTGTTGAGCATTTCTTTCGTTGAACATTGATTTCATTGAACATTACTTTCTTTGAACATTAATTTCGTTGAGCATTACTTCCGTTGACCATTACTTTCGTTGAGCATTACTTTCGTTGAACATCAATTTCGTTGAGGAATAATATATATTTCTGCATACAATACAATGAACCACATGGTCTGTTTTTTCTGCAACATTGATTAGAATAAGTTTCCCCGGAACTATGCTGCCTTTTCCTTGTAGTAGGCGACCTCTGTCTGTATGAGTCAGGCCTCTGCACGGGCTTCAGAAATGTCGACTCCCACCATCTGTTGCTTTAGCACTTCAACCGTCATTTTTGCCAGTTCAGCTT